>JAHQCQ010023460.1:0-10722 GCA_023539305.1 Ilex asprella | reverse complement strand
TATGGGCATTAGATCCGGAGGAACAGCCCCGTTAGCTCGTCAGCTAGCTGAAGTAATAGAAGAAAATTTCAGAGATAGATTACGTTACGGCAGTTGGAAGAGGATAACGTTAATGTCCTTAGCCGCCTCAACGAAGTTGCGGTCTCCAGTGGGAGATCTAGGAGCTCATTCCGTTCCCAGGAACCCTCCGTGAGGAGGATGGAGACACAGGATCTACGCGATCACCTGAACAACAAGGCTGAAAGTTCTAGAGCTCTGAAACGCTCAAGGAGCAAGCAGCATCCCTCGAAGGTCCGGGCAAAAAAAGCAAGACCCTTGGGTTGGGACGATCTCCGACGGGGTCTGTCCGCATGAGATGAGGGGGAATCCGACCAAGATCTAACTCAATTCGATCGACACCGAGGGAGGGGAGACGTCGTCGGTCTGCGCGGATACCACTCCGCAGACCCCCCTGCGTGGGATGCCGACCTCAGAGCTCGGCTCGACTATAGGAGAAGAAATAGAGTCCCCCAGGAAGACGACGCCGACGATGGGACCATGCCGTCTCCCTTTACTAGGGAAATCATGGATATGGATGTGCCGGAGAAATTTCCGGTGCCAAGATTCAAAACCTACGACCGGCGCTCCGATCCCAAGGCCCACCTCAGGCAATATAAACAAATGTTGTCTTTATATCACTCGGACCAGCGATTGTTGTGCCGAGTGTTCTCCATGAGTCTGAGCGACTCAGCCATGAAATGGTTTGAAACTCTTCCTCCCAACAGCATAGGATTTTGGAAGGAGCTGACCAGGCAATTCTCTGCCCAATTTATCACAGGAAGCAAGCATCCCAAGGATGTGGGGTCCCTGCTGACCCTGAGACGAAGGAAGGTGAAACACTCCGCCAATACGCCGCCCGGTACTGGGATGAGGTTAATGAGGTGGAGGGATGCTCGGAGGTCATGGCAGCTGCCTCTTTTAGACTAGGTCTGACAAGAGAAACCGATCTGTATCGGTCATTGACCAAGAAAACTCCGTCGGATATGGGCGAGTTGATAGCCAGGATAAATAAATATTTTTGGATTGAAGACGAGACAATGGAAGGCAGAGGCAAGCCCCTTGCATCCGGGAAAAAGGACAAGGACAAGGATGGTGTCCCCTTCCGGAAGGGATTGACAACCCCCTCCGCAAGTTCTTTCAAAGGGGTCCACACCGTATTTAAGGAACCGATTTATAAGCTCCTTCACAAAATCAAAGATGAGCCATTCTTCAAGTGGCCACCCAAAATGTCGGGCGATCCATCCACTCGCAACCAACAGGATAGATGTTCCTACCATAGAGATTTCGGACATCGCACCGAAGACTGCAGAGCCTACAAGTATTTCTTGGAAAATCTGGTCCGGAACGGACACCTGAAAGAGTATATCAAGAAGGGAACTGAAGAAGGATTTACCACTAACGACACTGCGGTCACTCAAAGCAAGGTAATTAATGTCATCCACGTCTGCCCCCTGGAACGCCCAACGTCGAAAATGCTAGACTCGGATCTCAAAAGGGTGGCATTCACCAGAAAACTTGAAGGGGGAGACACGGTCTCGCCAAACAAGAGGGCCCGAATAGGAGAGGTGGAGATCACCTTCTCCGACATTGATCTAGCAGGTGTCGTCACACCCCATAATGATGCCTTGGTCTTAACTTTGAAAGTCGGCGATTTCGACGTCAAGAGAATACTAGTAGACTCCGGCAGCTCTTCAAAGGTGATGTATTCCGAGACACTGAAGCGTATGGGTCTTGGAGTAAAGGATCTTGGCAAAGTCAAGACACCTCTCGTTGGGTTTAATGGCTCGTTCGCTTTACCCATGGGGAAGATCACGCTTCCAGTCACCACAGGATCCGTCACCATCGACACAGAGTTTGTAGTAATCGATTCCGACTCACCCTACAATATGATTATGGGACGGGCTTGGTTGCATGCACTCGGGGCGGTGCACTCCATATACCACCAGAAGTTGAAATTCCCTACTCCGAAAAGAGTAATGGAAATCTAGGGGGACCAGGCATCTACCAAAAATTGTTTCTACTCTGCGGTAAGGGCATGAATCTCCGTCCAGGAAAGAGGGCGAGCCCCGGAGCAAATCCTGGACAAATAGCAATCACAGTCCGGACGTCTAGGAGTAGACGACCCCCGGATGGATCCGGCTGATCGGTCAATAGAGGATCTCTTGAAAATATTTTTGAAAGAGGGAGACAAAGAAAAATATTTCTTAATAGGCACAACTATGCCTCCAGCCGAGCAGGCAGAACTGACTGACTTCCTGAGGCGGAATGTAGATGTATTCGCCTGAAATGCGGTGGAAATGAAGGGGGTGGACCCTGGTGTAATAACCCATAAACTCCACGTCGACCCCACTCACAAGCCAGTCAAACAAAAGCCACGACGCATGGCACCTCATCACGCACAGGCAGTAAATGAGGAAATCGATAAGCTCTTAGTTGCCAACACTATCCGGGAGGTTCAGTTTCTCGAATGGCTTTCTAATACGGTGTGTGCCAAGAAGAAGGAAGGAAAATTGCGTGTGTGCGTGGACTTTACCGATCTCAACAAAGCATGTCCTAAGGATGACTTCCCCCTCCCAAAGGTGGACCAGTTGGTGGACGCTACGGCGGGGTACCAACGCATGGCCTTCCTGGACGCCAGAGCTGGCTATCACCAGATTCCCCTTCATTTGTCAGATCAGGAGAAGACTGCCTTCATCGCTCCTAGGGGAGTGTATTGCTACAAAGTCATGTCATTCGGACTCAAGAACGCCGAATCCACCTACCAAAGACTTATGAATGGGATGTTTAAACGTCAACTCGGCAACACTATGGAGGTATACATTGACGACATGTTAGTCAAGAGAAGGGAGATTCGTGACCACCTGGCGGACTTAACTGACACCTTCTCCACCCTCCAGGAGTTTGGGTTAAAGTTAAACGCAGCAAAGTGCGTCTTTGGGGTCGGCTCCGAAAAATTTCTCGGGTACCTTGTGAGCCGACGGGGCGTGGAGGCCAACCCGGATCAGATTCAAGCCGTCCTGGGCATCCGAAGTCCCCGGACGGTCCAAGAAGTTCAAAAGCTTACAGGTATGTTGGCCGCACTCAATCGATTCATCTCCCATTTCTCGGACAAATGCAAGCCTTTCTTCGGGGCCATCTAGAAGGCGGGGAGGGACTCATGGACCCGGGAGTGCGAAGTCGCCCTTGAAGGGATTAAAGAGTATCTAAGGGTCCTTCCCACATTGTCTGTCCCGGACCAAGGAGAAACGTTGTTTTTATACCTAGCAGTCTCGGAGTTTGCCGTCAGCGGGGTGCTAATCCGCAACCATGAGCGTCTACAAAAACCCGTGTATTACGTGAGCAAAGCCCTGCTGGACGCAGAAACAAGATGCCTTTGGAGAAATTGGCCCTTGCCTTGGTAATGACTGCAAGGAAGCTAAGACATTACTTCCAAGCACACCCAATCACCGTTTTGACAGATCAACCTTTAAAGATCATCTTAAGGAAGGCGGATCTCTCAGGGAGGATCGCCAAGTGGGCAGTAGAAATGGGAGAACACGATATCCACTTCGAACCCCGGGCTGCCATTAAAGGGCAAGTGCTGGCTGATTTCATGGCAGAGTTCTGCGGGGATCTTCCCCTTCTGGATAACTCGCACCCCATCGGGTGGACCCCGACGAAATACGATGGAGAGCAGATCTGGACCCTCTGCGTGGACGGATCCTCCAATAGCAAGGGTGCTGGAATCGGAATGCTGTTAGTCTCTCCAGGAGGAGTGTTCACCGAACAGGCCATCCGTCTGGGTTTCAAGGCCTCCAATAATGAGGCAGAGTATGAAGCTCTCATCTCTGGACTCCGATTGGCTGAGGCAGCAGGAGCCACGGTGCTAGACATATGCTGTGATTCTATGTTGGTTGTCAACTAAGTTAATGGCGAGTTCGAAGTAAGGGATCCGCGAATGAAGGCCTACCATCATGAAGCAACTGCCTTGCTCCGGAAGTTTAAAGATGTTAAAATTAAACAAGTCCCCCGAGACAAAAATTCGCACGCCGACGCCCTAGCCTGTCTGGCCTCGGCCTTGGACTCCACCACTCCTAGGAGGATCACGGTGGAATACCTTTCTACGTCCAGTATTGACATATCCTCCGGCATAATGACCATCCGGGAAGGGGAAAAGTCTCCCAACTGGACCAATCCGTTCCTAAGATACCTTTCGATCGGGGATCTACCCGAGTGCCCGAGGGAAGTCAGGAATGTAAAATTGAAGGCTGCAAGGTTCTAGGTCAGCCCGGACCAGAAGCTATACCGAAGGTCATTTTCAGGACCGTATCTGTTGTGTGTCCAAGAAGATAAGGTGGAGCCCCTTCTCTACGAAGTGCATGAAGGAATATGTGGGGGGCACTAGGGCGGACGATCCATGGCCCACCGAATCATAACTCAGGGATACTGGTGGCCCCGGATGCAGAGGGATGCACAAGCATACGTCCGAAAATGTGTCCAATGCCAGAGGTTCGCGCTAGTAATCAGACATCCGACCGGGGACTTGCATCCACTAACTAGCCCTTGGCCGTTCGCTCAGTGGGGATTGCGTCCTAGTGGGACCCCTTCCTAGAGCCCCTGGAGATAAGAAGTTTCTGATTGTGGCCACAGATTACTTCACTAAGTGGGTTGAGGCGGAGCCTCTGACCCACATCAGGGACATAGACACCAAAAAGTTCGTATCGAGGAATATTGTGACTCGGTTTGGGATCCCCCGCGCTCTCGTATCTGACAACGGGACTCAGTTCAACAGTGGACCCTTTAAAGCCTTTTGCGTGCATCTCGGGATTCGTAATTTCTACTCTACTCCTGCGTACCCCCAGGCTAACGGACAGGCCGAATCCTCCAACAAGACTATTGTCAATGGGATCAAGAAGAGACTGAAAAAAGCCAAGGAGAAATGGGTGGATGAGCTCCTGAATATTCTCTGGGCATACAGAACCACTCCTCGAATTCCGACAGGCGAGACTCTCTATGCCCTTGCTTATGGCATAGAGGCAGTCATCCCTCTAGAAGTGGGACTCCCCACCATAAGAACCTAAGCCTTCGATACCGGGGGCAACGACCAACAGCTCGGGTTAGACCTAGACTTAGCCGAGGAAAGGAGGGAGGTGGCAGCCTTGAGACTGGCAAAGTATCAGGAAGGTATATCGAAACTCTACAACAAGAGGGTCAGAATTAGAGAATTCCAGATCGACGACCTAGTATCAAGAAGGGTAGTTGCCAACACCGGAGATCCGGCAGACGGGAAGATGGGCCCTAACTGGGAGGGGCCATATAAAGTTATCTCAGCTGGAGGATCTAGGTCATATACGTTGGAAGATATGGAGGGAAACACTGTAATCCGTCCTTGGAATGTAATGAATTTGAAAAAATGCTACTTTTGAGGAAAAGGTCTTTTTTAGTGACAGTTACTGGCTTCCTGGAAAGGGCAAGGCCCTGGAGGCAGAGCCCGAGGGACTCCTGCCTCCGAAAGATCAGCAGGAACCAGCTTCTTGGAAAGGGCAAGGCCCTGGAGGCAGAGCCCGATGGACTCCTGCCTCTGAAAGATCAGCAGGAACCAGCTTCCTGAAAAGGGCAAGGCCCTGGAGGCAGAGCCCGAGGGACTCCTACCTCCGAAAGATCAGCAGGAACCAGCTTCTTGGAAAGGGCAAGGCCCTGGAGGCAGAGCCCGATGGACTCCTGACTCCGAAAGATCAGTAGGAACCAGCTTCCTGAAAAGGGCAAGACCTTGGAGGCAGAGCCCGAGGGACTCCTGCCTCCGAAAGATCAAAAGGAACCAGCTTCCTGAAAAGGGCAAGGCCCTGGAGGCAGAGCCCGAGGGACTCCTACCTCCGAAAGAATCAACGAAAACTAGCGCCTTGGATGGTAAGGCCTTCGAGGTTAGGCCCGAGGGGTTACTAAAACAATGTGACAAAGACGGGGACGCACTATTCTTGACCCAAGTCAACCCATCCGAAGATAGGGACTCCGCAAATAAGCCTATGGACTCGGCATATTAAACCCTGGGAACAGTAGCCGTACCCTCGGCCCCCGAAAAACCAGAGGCCCGAGGAATGTTACTTTGGAAGAAAAGAAGTTCAAATCCTAATCTAGCCAGGAATCAAACATTCATCATGCAATGACAACACATCAAGCAAAGAGATGTTCAAAATTTCAAAATGCGGGGCTTTGCGTCCCCGGAGGCTACAAAAGAAGGAGAAGAACAACTTTAAGAAATCCTAGGAAACAAAAGCAAAAAAAAAAAGAGAGAGCCGATCATCTTGCCCCCGGCACCTCCACGACGTCACTGGCCGGAGAGTCGGCGTTGAAAAGGTCAATGGTAATAGCTGCTGGCGGAGTTACGGTAGGCACTACAGCGGAAGTGTCTGGAGGAGCTTCTGTCCCGGGAGCAGGAGGGATAGCTGGCAGGGCATTGTCAATCGCATTCAGGGTAACCACTTCAGATGACTCCCCCAAAGGTTGTGTGGGGAGCTGAGTCATGTCATCAGCAACTACCTCCGACGTGGCCTGCTGCATCGCCGCCGAGGGATCGTAGGGATGCATTCGAAATAGAGGAGAGTCCGAGGAGACGCCGCCGGCCCGAAGTGCCTCGTCCCAACCCTTCTTGAAAAATTCCTGATCGTTCTCCTCAAGGGCAGGAAGCACACTGTCGGCAAACTCTTCTTTCAGCTCCTCTGCCGACTTTCTGTTACTCTCCATCTCGGCCCTCACCCTGTCAAGCTCTTGAGTGAGGGCCAAGCAAGCCTCCTCGGACCCAGCAGCTCTCTCCTCGGTCGCCGAAAAGTGCTGGGTCAGCTCGGTCAGCCTCCTCTCGGAGTCAGCAAGGGCAGCACTCAGCTTTTCAATGTTGCCCCTCGCCGACTCAGCGTCCTTCAAGAGTTGTTCTATTTGGGTGGCTTGACGCGCGAGAGTGGCGTCCCGAGTAGCCACAGCCTCCCTGGAGACAGCAAGATCCTCCTCGGCCTTCCTCCTCCCCTCTGATGCCTCGTTGAGCTGCATCCTGTTCCCGTGATAGCGAGCAGCGATCACGAAAACTTGTTGAGTAATCTGCAAAAGAAGGAAGAGAATCTTAGAAAACCTCACGAAAATAAGAAGTCTGAACAAAATTCAAGAAGACTCACCCCCAAGCAGCTCTGGATGATATCACGAAACAGGGGATTTGTGTTTCGCGCCCGATGGACCGCCATGTCGGGCCCAAAGTGCAGTGTTTCACTCATTGCATAGGCTACATGGAGGTCTCAGACGATGGAGTCACTGACTAGAACTGCCCTGTCGTTGTGATCAATGGCCCGAGGGTTCCAGACAGCCTCGGCGTCTGCGGGCGGAGGAGGAGGAATTCGTTGTTGTTCCTGCTGTTGGGATGATTTCTCAGGGGTTGGTGTACCCTGACCCCGACCACTATGCTGTTGAGTGATAGGGGCCCTACTGCGGCTGGGGCTGTCTTGCCTCTGTTTAGTTCTCCTCTCCTCTTCCACCGAGGGGTCTCTCTCCCTAATTAGGCCCCGACCGGTGGTCCTCGGAGGCGGTGGAGGAATGTTCGAGCTCGGAGGAGGCGGAGACACGGAACTGGTGGACCCCCTGCCCCTCCCGGCGGCGAGGGCCTGTCTCTGCCTCAAGAAGCGAAGGTCAATCCTAGACATTGCGACTTCGAGGGCGTCTTCCTCGTCTAAGTTCTGGTGGATAGTGAAATCTGGCCACGCCGAGGTACTGGCCTCAGGTAAATCTGGAGGAGCGGTCTGCCTAGCCCCGACCTCTTCCACTTCAGGGTCCTCAACAAGCTGTTCTTCGACCGGCCCTTCAACCTCAGCGTCGGGGGCTCTGTCAGGATCCTCTTCCAAGTTTAGCTCAAGCTCCTGTCCCTCGGCTTGGTCAAAAAGTTCAGACCACCTCGATGGATCAAAAGGGATGGGAACCTAAGAATACTTCTTGTAACCAGGCGCGTAACCTAAAAGCCTATGTGCTGCCAGGCCAAACCGTCGCCAAAGTAGCTCTAGACGGTGACAAGGACGGGAAAGTTCACTAGATGCCGAGGCGGGGGAGCACTCCCCTGGGAAGAGACGTCTGAGGAAAATAAGAAGAGTGTTAGCACTTGCATTGATAAGACGAAACAAGAAAAGTAAAGGAACACACAAAGAGGGCCGACGTACTCGTCGTTCTCCACTGCAGAGGGCACCTAAGACCCCTGTACTCAGGCCCAACACCCCTCTCCCAGGCTCCGCTGAAGATTAGCAGGTCGTCTTTGTACCCCTTATCCGAGTCTGGGAGGTGGGTCACTAGGTACATGGAGGGGTCCCGAACTTTGAAGTAAAAGTTTTACTGAGACATCACCCTCAGCAAAGTATAGCAGAAGAGGAGGTCATCTAGGCCGATGTTCACCTCTAAACGCCTATTGATTTCTAACACCCCCATGATGATCCTAAAAACGTTCAAGCAATACTGCCAGGGAAACAGATGGAACCGAGAGAGAAATTGAAGGAGTAGAGGAGGCAGGGGGAACCTGATTCCCCCCTCTATGATGGCTTTGGTAAAAAAAGGCATTTCGTCCTCGGTCCCGACTGATCTAGAATGATGCTCGGGGTCGAAGTCTTTTATGCCGACGGTAGGAGGGATGTCGTGCCGGGACCTAAACCTTGCAATTTGTTCGACCCCTCTCACCTTGTATTTCCCTGGCCTCGAGGTACTGGCCTCTTGGCCCTCGGCGTTGGAACGTCGTCGGGGCATTTTCTACGGCAGATTAAGGGTCCTTTGGAATTTGGGGGAGCTGGGGGTTCTCTCACTCAACAAAGCAAACGAAGGGGCAATGCTGAGTGACAAGGATGCCACTAGTCACCGGAAAGAGAGAGAGACGACGGAAGGAACACAGAAACGGCAATGTGCCGGAAAAACCAGAAAAAGAAGAAGAGGAGGCTGACTCACCGAAAAAAAGGAGTTGGAACGCTGGAAGCCTAGGAGGACCGATTCTTCGTCGAAAGAACTTGGGCTAAAAAGTGCACTATTACTCCGGTTGCTGTGGGGAGGATGATGAAAGCCTGAATCTTCTGTTAAACAGTGAGGAACTCCGGCGATTGCTCCGGTGGTTTGCTCTGAGTATTCGAAGAGGACGAAAGTGAAGAAAAGGGGGAGAGCCACAGTTTATATAGTGGCTGCCCCCCATCATTAGGCACTAGACACGAGGAGGGGCGCATTTAATGCGCACGTTCCCCAAACGACGGAAAGCGGCTGGAGCAATAAATGGGGGTGGTTGAGACAATTGGCAAAAACCCTTTTGTCTTCTGACGACACGTCTCCCCTGCGTTAGAAGAACAAAAGACTGGGGGGCAGTTGATGGGACTATTTACTAAGACCTCGGGGATTATGACACGTGTCCTCGGCATTCTTTATTGTGACATCGGGGATCATGACACGTGTCCCTCAGCATTCTTTATTGTGACATCGGGGATCATGACACGTGTCCCTCGGTATCAACACCTCGGAGGCAGGACATCTCTGGTCCTAGGAGTCAGACGCGTGTCCCTCGGTATCCGTTTACCCCATTGAGGTCAAGGTATGACCATCGGCCCCGAGGAAGACAGTCTGTGCCTTCTGACTCCTTAAGACAACTGTCGTCTAGAGAATTTGACAATCTAGTCATTATGAGTAGGTTTTGCTCAGACGAGTCAGGTAAGTCAGAAGAATGAGACAGAAAACCTATGAGAGGTCAACACGCGGCATCAAGTGTCAGAAATGGTGATGATGAAGATTGCAGAGTCTGCTAAAACGACATTGACACAAGCAAATATTTTATAAATCCCTCTTGTGATGGGACCCCGTGATGGGCTTTGGGGGCCGAGGAGTAATAGCCTTAAATGCTCCTTCACCAGGACATTTAATACCCCAGTACCGAGAGAGAAGCATTAAATGTTCCTCCTCAGGGCATTTATGAGGTATAGCGCCGAGCATGGACTATTAAGTCCTCGGCAGACCGAGCAATCAATATCTGGTGATTCCCTGCGATGAATCATGGGCACACTGCTCCATTCCTGACAATACCTACTAAACAGATCACTAGCAATGATGAGCATTCAGAGGTATAAATACCACACAAAAACATGCAACAAAGGTACGCAAAATCTCCCCACTATAGCCAGATAGTGTCTTCTTCTTCCTCTCTCACATATTGACTTGATCATCGGAGGGGATACGCCAGAAAACACTCCGGCACCCTTCTAATCCTCTTTTCTGTGGCTCAGGTATCCTTAGCATCCTTCCAGGACCGGTCAGGCGATCTAAGTACAATATACCGCCACTCTTTAGGCCCCCTTTGGTCCTCTCAACCTATTCCAGGTGGTGCAAACTACCATACCCTCAACTGATTTGTGTTTACCAAGGGAGAGATCTGTTTCTATTTCTATTGTGCATCAATTTGTCCGCACATTAGTATAATTTCGAGTGAGAATAAAACACATACTTGCAAGGTTTGGTATGTTGGACTGTCAGTTGGAGAATAAAACACATATTCAGTGTTGTTCATAGAGAAGGAGAGGTGGTCTTGTTTGGCTTGTGGGCCTGTCGGTGGAGAAGGCTTCCAAAGAGAAGAAAAGGTGCAGTGGCCGATAGAGAAGAAAAGGTGCTTTTCAGTTATTTGACAAACACACTTCCAAGAAAGCGTGTTTGTCTTCACAC
>JAHQCQ010023459.1:0-10723 GCA_023539305.1 Ilex asprella | reverse complement strand
ATGAGATCTTGGGGTCAAAAATTGAGTAGTGATTTTATTTTAGATCGCTATCAAATTTGAGTATTTTGTTTATGACACTTTGAATTTCACACCTATTGGAGTCATTGATGATTTTGAGGTACGGGATAGTATACAATATGCTCCTGTATTTTAAATCTCTTTGCAAAGAGTGTCCTTTCATTATCTGAAATTTGTATTCCTCTTGATTATTTTGATTGATATGAAATTCTGTCAATATTATCGATTGACCTCCTGTACGTGTACGTTGGGCTAAATACTTTGGGGTTGATTGGTACATGCACGAAGTGTATTTGGGGGGCATGAATGATAGAAAGTGATTATGGCCCTGTGGGGTGCGATTGTGATTACAGTCCTGAGGGGTGTAATGGTTCGATATGAATATGAATTTTAAATACCCAAGTGTCACTTGTCGTGTTATCAAGAGGACCCAAGTATGAGGCTATGTTTGATAAATATTGAGTTATATGATTTATCGAATTGGATTCTTGATTCTTTTATTTATGATTGTCTAGCATTTGAATTATTTGGCATTTGATCATTCATATTCTTTTCTCGTTGAGCATATTGTTTCTTGTCATATTGTATATTTTCCCGCTTTTAATATTTTTCAGGGTTATTTCGGAGGGAAGGACCAGAGCTGATATTTGAGGAATCGAAGACGGACGAATCTTAATATAATTTTTGACTTTGTATATTGAGGAGATTATTTTTATTATTTGGAGATCAAAATTGTGATTAAAATTTATTGAGGCAATTAGAGCTATGACCCTATACTCGAAGATTTATTTGTGGTTTATTTAACGATCGATTTAATCAAGTAACGGGTTCGAAAAACCGGGGCGTTACATATAAAAAAAAATTAATAGCTCAAATCAAATTTTAATATGTAAAAAAAATTAAAAAACATATGAAGTCTCATTATAGATATGATTATTTAAAAGGAGTGTTGATATTTTTTTTTTAAAAATAAATCATGACAATTTACTAAAATTTTATTTTAGTTAACATTTTTAATCTAATAAGGTGTTATTAAAAATTTAAAAAATAGAAAAAATATCTTTAAAGATATGATAAACTAAAAACAATGTGATTAAAATTATCTCTTAATAATATTACATCACCATTATCATTGAATATTTTCTCGTGGGCCAACCCAAACAACCCCCGCCCAAAACACACAAAAAACAAAATAAAAAATTGCATGGGACCCATCAATGTGAAAAGTCCCCCCTTTCATTTTCCTCGCACTTTTTCTTACGTGGCATGGAAATTTTTGGAAGTGACTATTCTTCTCTTTGTATGTTCCTGCTACGACCAATTCTCTTCCTCTGCTAACCCCACGCGAATTAAAGACTTTTCTATATTCTGATTGTAATCATCCTTTATTGAATGAAATTTCAGTTTTGCTGTTAAAAAAAAAAATAACAATATTTTTTGTTCACCTTGATTTATCTTTGCCCAAAGTCCCATTATAAACAACTTTGACAACGGAACAAACAAACCAGCAGAGAATAAGAGGAATTCTCAGATGTCTGGTTAGAGATTTTGCGAAGAGGGAAAGACAGTGGATAGCTCGTGTTTTCACTCCATTTGAGGTGACCTTCTTCTCTCTCTCTCTCTCTCTCTTGTTTTGGTTTGATCCGTCTGTTCAGTGGTTTCCTTGTTTATATATATAATGTATCGTGCTCTGTGGTTGATCGCCAAGATCCTCTCAGTATTTCAATTTACAGACTTCAAATTCAGACAACTAACAAAGACCCATTTGGTTTTTAGCTTAAAAACCCTGATTTGGGATGCTGCTTATAAAAATTCGACATTTTCTGGGATAAATTTGAATTGAGGTCACCTCTAATTCTGTGGTGTCATTTTTTGTATCTGGAAAAAATCTATTCCTTTTTGTTATGTCTTGAGGTTTCTGTCTCATGGTTTCATTTTCCTTTTCCAGAGTAACAAACTGCCTTTTTTTTTTGCTTCCTTGGAGTATTACATTCAGGTAATGATTTCTACTTGTTTGGTAACACATAATTGTATCATGAGATTATGATGCTGAATTGACTATGTTGATCATGGTTCATGATGTGGTCTGTTGAACGAGTCAGTTGGTCTTGACACTAATGACTTTTGCAGTTCAATGTTTATTTGTTTTGAAGTAATTTAGATGACTATGGTGATATATAGATTGCATTTCATGTGGTAACAAGCTCGTCAATTCTAAAAGTGAAAGGAGAATGATTTTTTGCTCAATAAGAAAATTAATTGATGTTTGGGTTTAAATGAGTTCTTATGGTTGTGGAAGGAATAAAGGCGTGCACTTCTTACAGTTATGAAAGGAGTAATGTTTCTCACCTATGTCTTCATGTAGTTATAACTAACTTACTTACCACACATAGGGCTGTTAATCAAGCCAAGCTTAAACACTAAAGGCTCGTTTATGAGTAAATAGTTAAACGAGCCAGTTCGTTTATGTGTAAATTAGGCTCAACAAAGGCTCGATTAACACCCCTAACCACGCCCTCAATGAAGGGCGGAAGCCCTTTTTACCAAGGGCTTATGATGATAGTTTTGACATTTATGCTGAACTAGGGTAGTATTATCTACTACAGTTCTTCTAGATTTTCCTGTATTATATAAGGGTAAGTGACTTAAGATTTGGGAAACGTATTGCAAAAGCTTAAAACAAATCATATTAGCTAACATTCAAAATTCTTTATTGAATGGATTACTGATCCTAGAATCTTGCAAGATTAATGTTCTTTATTCATAGAATTATTTCAGTTGATCTTATTTATGGATTTGCAAGATTCTCTTTCAGTTTATCGTGGACCTCTTATTTTTACATAACTATTAGCAAAGTTTTATGTCGATTCTTTTGTTTGGTAAACTGGCCATATATTCTATGCATCGTGTTTGCAGTTTCACTTGCAGTGTTTATTTCAATATCTGATGAAGAATTGTTCTTGATTGACTATAGATAGGACCCTTAGTCATCAGTTATTGAAACAGGTTTGATGGAGATATCGCTGCTAAAAGTGCTTCTCAACGACATCTCTTGTTTCTTTCAATTGTTACATAGTGACAACATAAAATTCGAACCGGTCCTGAGATACTACCTCAAGATTGAAGGGATCCTGAAGTTGTTAAAGTCAGTACTTGATGCCATTGTTGATGCTGAAATAGCTTCAAATGAACCCCTTCAAAAGGCATTTGCTGGAATGGGTCAGTCTGTTGATGAAATTATGGAGCTATTTGATAGCTGTCATCCGTTGATGAGTAAACTTTATTTTGTATGTTCAGGATCTATATTTGGAGTATTTTTTAATTCTTTGTGTTTCTAAACTAAAAAGGAACTCTCTTTCCTGTACTCCATGTATGGTGTTTGTAGTTGGATGTGTATTGAGTTCTTGTGTTGAATTCAATGCTTGATGTGTAGGTTCTGCAAGCCGAATCATTAATAGCAAAAATTCGAATTTATGGCGTGGAAAATTTGGAGCTACTGAATCATTGTCTCCCTGCTGAATTAAGTGCAACATCTCTTGAGGTAGCAATGAGAAATGAGTTGTTTTACACTTACCAAAAATGAAGGAAAAAAATGTTAATAGGTTTTGCCTTTGTAAGTTGGTTTTAAATGGAGTAGCTCTTCTCTAGACATGAATTAGGAATGTTTAGATGAAAAGATCAAGAATATGCAAATCTTCCATCTTACCAAATTGAAGGCCAGCACTTTTTTTACTTCTACAGTATGAGATATGCATGGTGTATTCTTGTTGATTTCTTACACTTAGCACATTTGATTGCAGCACTGCGTTCAGAAATTTAAGCAAATGGGATATGAGCAAATACCAGCTCTTATTACAAAAGCTAATAGTGATCGAGTGGAGGTCTCTGAATCCAGCTCAGAGGGCCTTGCTAAAATTGCAGATTACCTGAGCTTAAGGTCAAACCAGGATTTTTTCATTGAGGCTGTGGCCCTCGAAAAGTTGAAGGAGAATGCTGAACAAGCCGAAAAGAATGAGGAAGTTGAGTATATTGATCAAATGATGGCTCTTGTTACTAACATGCATGACCACTTTGTTATGATGAATCAGTCCCAGAGCTGTTATCCCATACTGATACCTGCTGATTACTGCTGCCCCCTCTCACTTGAGCTCATGACAGATCCTGTGATTCTTTCTTCTGGACAAACCTACGAGCGGAATTTTATTCGGAAATGGATTGACCTTGGGCTCACTATTTGCCCCAAGACTCGGCAAACTCTCGCCCACACCAATCTTATTCCCAATTACACTGTAAAGGCACTGATTGCAAATTGGTGTGATTCAAACAATGTGAAGCTGCCTGACTCCATGAAGTCAATGAGCTTGAACCAGACTACGTCTCTTCTTACGGATGCAGATTCTGGTGCTACCAGTGATTCACCTGTTTTTCCTCATTCAAGGAGCAACCAATCCACATCACCAGACACAATTCGGTCAATAGGCTCGCCTGGAAGGAACTTAATCTCATCAAGTGAAATCCCTAGAGAAGTATCCTCTCCATCGCATCCCCGTTCATCCTCAGAGGATTCCTTGTCTGGAGTAGCTGAAAAGGGCCATGGATTGGATGTCGAGAGAATGTTGCTTGAAAGTTCTGAAGACAGTGTGGCTAATTCAGGAGAGAGAAGTTTGGATTCAGGTGGCCAACTTTCTATGTCACCATCAAGAAAAGAATTTTCTAGTAATGCTGGGGCAGACGAACAGTCATCTATGGGCCACAATCGTACAACCTCAGCCTCCAGCGCACACTCTAATTCAAATGTTTCACAAGGAATGCCTGGTCATAGTAATGAGTTCTCCTCGGAGGCAACAACCTACAGCACTGATTATTCAGGGGAGGCAACATCAAAACCCCAGCCGGCTGCTATTCTGACTGCCCCACAGAGAGAGCCCGAGTTCCCATCTCGATTGGAAACAAGATCTCATAGCCAAGCGATCTGGCACAGACCATCTGAGAGGCTTGTTCCAAGGATAGTTTCTTCTCCTGCCATTGAAACGAGGGCTGATCTTTCTGGAGTTGAAACCCAAATCTGGAAGTTGGTTGAGGACTTGAAGAGCTCTTTTCTTGATGTGCAAAGAAGTGCCACTGCTGAAATCCGGTTACTTGCTAAGCATAACATGGATAATCGAATTGTAATTGCAAATTTTGGGGCCATCGGCTTGTTGGTTACTCTTCTTCGTTCAACTGACACAAAAATACAGGAAAATACCGTTACTGCACTTCTCAACCTATCAATAAGTGATAATAACAAGGCAGCAATCGCAAATGCTGATGCAATTGAACCTCTTATTCATGTCCTCAAGACAGGGAGCCCTGAAGCTAAGGAGAATTCTGCTGCTACTCTTTTTAGCCTATCGGGGGTTGAGGGTAACAGGGGCAGGATTGGGAGGTCTGGGGCAATTCAACCTCTTGTTGATTTATTAGGAAACGGAACTCCTAGGGGGAAAAAAGATGCAGCCACAGCGTTGTTTAACTTGTCGATCTTGCATGAAAACAAGGCCCCTGTTGTGCAGGCAGGTGCTGTGAAGTACCTCGTAGAGTTGATGGACCCTGCTGCTGGGATGGTTGATAAGGCAGTTGCTGTTTTGTCCAATCTCTCTACCATTCCCGAGGGAAGGGCAGCGATTGGTCAGGCGGAAGGTATCCCTGTTCTGGTCGAGGTTGTTGAGTTGGGTTCTGCAAGATCAAAAGAGAATGCAGCTGCTGTTCTCCTACAGCTATGCTCTAACAGCAATAGGTTCTGCAATATCGTTCTCCAGGAAGGGGCCGTTCCACCATTAGTATTATTGTCACAATCTGGCACAGCAAGAGCCAAGGAAAAGGTCTAGTGCTAATGACTTTGTGCTTTCTCTTTCTTTCTTCGTTATAATTGTGGTTGTATGATAATGTGTGTTTTGGGCTGCTTGCAGGCTCAGTTACTGCTCAACCTCTTCAGAAACCAACGACATGGTAATGCTGGGAGGGGATGACTTGGATAGAATGACATTTGGTGGTTATGCGATGTTTTATGGTAAGATATATGATGTATGTAAATCTTGTGTTGCAAATAAGGCATATGAAGATCCTACATTTTTGGGTGTTCCTTGATTCGTTAGAACAACTGTATAAAGATATGATTTGCTGAGGGGTAATTGAGCAAAAAAATTCTAATACCAGCCCTTATTGCCCATGAATTTCTCGCGTAATTACTCGTCACTTTTCAGTTCTCTATTCCTTTTTTTCCGTACATTTTGACTCGTGTTTTTTGGAGATTCTCTGCATGCATGTGAGATTTGCCCTCCATCATAGTCGGTTTTCTTCCCCTTACCCTACCCACTCTACAACAACACCACAGCCACTTTTCCCGTTCTTTTCAATTTTCTTGGGGTATTTCTTGTGTGTGTGTGAGGGTGAGTCTCGGCGCAATAGTAAGGTGGTTTTATTGTGACATGGAGGTTATGGGTTTGAGTTGCAAAAACAGTCCCTCTACTTATAGGGGTAAGACTGTATACATTTAATCCTTCCCAGACCTCACTATGATCCCACTATGATGAAAGTTTTGTGCACTGAGTACATCCATTTCTCTGTGTATGTGTGTGTGTTGGCGTGGTTAGGTGGGGTGAGGGTGGGAGAGTGCTGTGACTTAATCCAAGGGTGCTATCTTTGCAGCCATGTGCTGATTTATGTTCATGTATGAAATAACATCTCCAATTGTGAGAGCATGCAATTGAACATATGTTTGTAGAAAACTTGGTGTCCGACCTGCAAATCTTTATCATGTCCATAGTTGCCTGCAAACCTGTCACCACGAACTCCCATAAATCATCAAAGGAAGTTAATGCATCTTTGTAATGTGGTAAGATGATTCTTTGTGTTTACTTGGCTTCTTAAAGATATCAAATGTGTTCAGCTAGAACATATAAATTGTGGAAGAGTTTTTTGCAACTTCGGGGTTTTAAGTGTTCGAAAAAATTGGCTCTATGACTCGAACTTATTACTTCAATGGGGACAATCTTACACCTAAAGCCAGAGAGAGAGAGAGAGAGAGTATTTGGATGGTAGGATAAAGTGGAATATCACCTATTGGATAATATAATTTGACCCGGGGAACCACACATACTACGTTTGGGAAGCTACTTTTGGAATCGCATAACTCCATTGGACCATATCCCGGCCCAGCATGTACCGTGTATTTTTGCCTACCTTAGTGGGTTTATTGTAACCCACCTGGGAGGTGGGATATATTCCGGCAGGGAGGATTTGAGCACATAGTTACCGTTCTACCCCTCATCTTTTAAGCCCCAAGTAGGATTGAACTCTTTTAAAGGGGGTATGCTGGTGCAATTGTAATAAAAAAAGCTTGAATCCGTGGAACCCACAAAATTTTAACTACACTAGTCAAACATGGAATTTGATAGGAATACATCAATTTCCTTTCCAATTCCACCAGTTGGTTTGGATTGGGATGGATTGGTAGGCTAAAAAACTTATATCCAATCCTATCCAACTCCACGAATCAAACATGCCTAGAGAAAAAAAGAAGTTTGTTATCAGGTCAAGTGCTGAACCATGAGGACAGTAGTTGAAAACAATATATCACCTCTAGAAGATCCAATTTACGTACGTCTAATTCTTCATAAAGTCCGCAATGACGAAAATATTGGGCACTTAGTACGCCTTAAAAGATTCAGTTGAAGACAGCAGCCCATCCCAATGCCAAGCTTCCCACCACCTACACGCTCATCAATTTCTCTGCTTTGCTCTGCAGTTTGTTTCAAAGTTTCACACACTTTGTAATCCAAATAAGATACTAAATAAATAAAAAAATTAATTATTATAGTTCAATTTCGAGTAAATAATGTAATCCCATTTTGCACTGTATCAGTATCAAGGATCGAAATTTTGTTTCAAAGTACCGTTCAGACAGCTCAAAAATAGAAACGTTTCGGAAACGCAGAAAAAATATGGAAACGCGTGGAAATACAAATACAATCCATTAATCTATAAAGATAAGCTAAATAATTAATTAATTCAACATATTTATTGGGTTAACATCCATTTATACAAGAATATATTTAAATTTGAGGGAAAAAAAGACTTGACATGAGGCGAAAATCACTTAAATTAGTTTCAAACACTTAATTTTTATCAAATAAACACATTTTTACATAATATTAAGGTCTCATAATACACACGAAATGCTAATGAGTACATACTTACATAGCTACATCTATCCCCCTGTGGAGTGTCGAGCAGGTTCATACATCGGTGTAGGCTTTTAAATTAAAATATTATCTAATTAATAATACTATTTTATTATAATACTAATAATGAAGATTATCAAATTAAATTAATGGTACTTATGTATACTTAAAAATTAAATGTAATTGCAGTGTGTATTAAATATAATTGCAATAGAGTATTAAATATAATTGCTGTGGGTATTAAATATAATTATGATAGATATTAAATATAATTACAGTAGGGTATTTAATGTAATTACAGTAGGTATTAAGTATAATTACAATGGGTATTAAATATAATTGTTCATACTTATTAAAAAAAAAAAAGAGAAGACATGTGAGCGGTGGGTATTAAATGTAATTATAGTGGGGTATTTAATATAATTATAGAGGGTATTAAATTTAATTGCAATGAGTATTAAATGTAATTACTATAAAGTATTAAATATAATTATAGCGAGGTACTAAATGTAATTACGTAGGGTATTAAATATAATTATAATGGGTATTAAATATAATTACAATAAGTTATTAAATATAATTATAGCGGATATTAAATATAATTATTCATACTAGACTTGCAAACAGGAGGTATTAAATATAATTATGATAGGTATTAAATATAATTATAGTAAAGTATTAAATATAATTATCTATATATAAGGCAGAACATGTTTAGCCACACGAACAGACTCTCACGAAAAAAGAAAAAAAAACCACACGAACACAGGCGAACGAACAGACCGCGAGAGGCGTAGATCGCGATGGGCGATGCCGGAGAGAGAGAGAGAGAGAAGAAGAAGAAGAGGAGGAGAACATACCGTGGACCATTGGTAGCTCGTGGTTGCAGCGATCAAGACAGGACAACTCTTAAGCCCTAGATCTGTTTGTATAATGGCTGGATCTGTTCAAATGTGAAAATAAATTCCACTAATTTTGCAATTTATGGTTTTATATTTCTCTTTGCCTGGTGCCTTTCTCTCCCTCTTCTCTTTGTTTTTTTTTTTGGCTTGAAAGACTTGAATTTGCTAAAATCTAGAGTGAAGCTTAAGATTTGAGATGTTTGTTTTTCTCCCTCTTTTTTTTGGCTTGGAGCTGTGAACGAATCTTTCCACTGTCAACGAATTTGCTTTTCTGAGTCTCTTTTTTTCTTTTGGCTTGGAGGGAACGAATCTTTCTACTGTTTCGTCGAAACTGTAATGTTTCGACCGAAACGGTTCGAAATAGTGCCGTTTCGACCGAAACATTGTAATTTAAGAATTCAACTACTGTTTCGTGTCGGAGCGTTGAAATTTCAAAACGTTTCGGACGTTTCGACACGAAATTTAGATTCTTGATCAGTATGTTTGTGCACTGATCGACTCCGTCTCCGACTCTCCGCTGTATACACCGCTGCATTGCCTCGATTTCTGCACCTGCGGTTTCACTTGAATGCATTAACTCTTTCTTTCCATGAAAAAAGGATTAAAAAGACATTATTATAATGATATTGGGGGAGCAGAAGCCACAGTCGTAGCCTTCACCGGAGCTACCATAGTAGAAGGTGATGCGACAGGCATTGTCACTGTCTCAGGAGGAGCTTTAGTTGGAGCCGATGCCGGAGACTGACCTCCCACGCCGGCGAGTATGATGCACACAAATGCGAATGAAAACACGCTACTCCGATCCATCGATTCCAGAGAGAGAGACGGAGAGAGTAACAGAGAGAACGTGATAAGAAAGAGTACAAGTAGGTGTGTTGACGTGTATTTTTTGGGGCTTAATTGCATGTGATTTGGGTGAATGTAATAGGTTTTGATTGCCACGTCATACGTTCTTTGTTACGCACTGCATCAAATGATTCTCTGCTACCTGTTTTCATTTGGTTGCGTTGATGAAGGACACTTCTAAAAACTGGAAATGTTATGGTGGGCCACAGTTCCACGGCACTTGCACACATAATATGGTGATGTGATACCATACCACTTGTTGATAATTACATAAGGAGAAAAAATAATGTACTCATATTTACAAGTTTTGTGCAATTTTTTAATAAAATTTGAGAATTATTTATAATTTTTTGAAGACCACTTGAGATTGATCCTAAAAATCACAAGTATCCAAAAGTTGTAAATAATCTCATAAAAATTGTAACTTGAACTATAAATATTGTAATATAATGTTAAAAGTTGTAAAAGAATAAAAAAAATTGTACATTTTGACGGTACAATACTAAAAAAAATTTGGCGATGCAAGAGTCTTATCCATTACATAATATCCCTTTATTGTATTCAATATTTTCTCCATTAGCAACATTTGGTGGTGATAATGGCCGTGGCAGAAGATGGTAGTTAAGAGTGGGGGTGGTAATATATGTTAGCTGGAGTGGCAATAAGAGTGTGTGGTGGTGGTGACTGATGATGGGGTGCGTGTGGGTGGTGACGACATGTAGTACATGACGGTGGCGG
>JAHQCQ010023458.1:688-10727 GCA_023539305.1 Ilex asprella | reverse complement strand
TCACTCATCTGGGTTCTTGTGCCTCCACCCTCCATTGGGGCATACCAGTGGAAGCATCTAGACCCTTCCACTTCGAAGACGATGAAGCCACAACAACAGAGAGATTCATACTTGGTTGAAGGCGAAGACGATGAAGTCACAACGCAGGAAGACCAACCACAAAATTTGGCGCAAAGGAAATATAGTGAGGGAGCCTTGCTAATCAGAAGTAGTGAGTGAAAATGAGAGGAAATAAAATAACTAGTGGGACAAAGAGTTGGTTGGAGCACCAATTTTGTAGTTTTGCTCATCAAAATAGCTAAAAGGACTGTTTGCGGATATGCTCTTAGATATGCTGCCTTTTAATATGGTGGTATGCTCTTAGATATGCTGCCTTTTAATATGGTGGTTGGCTGCTGCATATGCATTGTACACAATCTTTTTTACGTTGATACTACTTGAAACTTAATTTGCGGACTCTATTTATTAATCTAATTCATTTGTTATTAAATTATCAGACATGATGGGATTCGATATCAATTTTATGGATGGGGCTCACAATCTTTCCCATTAGAGGCATATTTGTTCACAAGGCTAAGAGCTCTCATCCTCGAATTCGTTTGACAACTTGATATCGACTCATCACATCCAAGGTTTAATACTATCCCAAGTGTCAATGAGCCAACCTTAGTAGAAGAGGAATGAATTGGGTTATATAGATAGTAACGCCGGGATAATAATAAATAAATTGGATCAATAAATCAAATTAAAAGTAGTATTAGTATTTTACCCTATGATTAAAAACTTAAAAGGACTCAAAGCAGATTCATGAAGGCAATAAACATTGCTATCTATCACCAAGAATGATTGATGTGGTAGCATCACATCCATATCAAATTAAAGCAGTTTTAGCAATTTTCTGCTATCAATTTCAGAACTTTCCATCTTTTGTCTAGTTTGATACTTAAGAAACATAAAAGGGATTCTCTGAAATTTCAAAAGATCTGCAGACACTTAATATCTTCATGGGGTCCTACAACTACTTGTGGTAAGAGTTATCTTATAGTTATAGCAACTTGCCTTTTTTGATGTCAGCTTGTGCTACTTCTAATTTATTTGGAGATTAAAGGTGTGCGATTGATGAACTGAGGTTTGAGGATCGATTGGGAGAGGGAGTGAGGAAGGAGAATATTGATTGCGCATGGCAGAAGATTGAGGGATTGGGAGGTAAGGGATGGAGGGATTGGGAGGTGAGGGATGGAGGAATTGGGAACGAAGATCGATCGGGGGCTGATTAAAAAAAAATAAAATTTCTCTACGAATTATTTCATCAATGAATCTCCTTAGTTTCAGTAAACGGCAACGTAGTATATCCTTACGAAATAATTTCATCGGTGAATCTCAATTATTTTTAAAAAAAATTTTACTGACTGAAATTATTTTGTCTCCCAAATTGAAAAATACTAAAAATAAGAAATAAAATTTTTTTTATTAATAAACTACGATTTTTTTTGTATGCAAAGATAAATTTGTGGGGATTTTTATTTAGGAAATAGGGGAGTAATGGTTAAAAGAATTTGCCGAAGAAATTATATTTTCCTTAGTACGAAACTCTTTTACCTAGTATTATAATATGGGTTAATTATAATATGCCCCCTCCAACTATATCCCTTGTTATAATTAGCTCCCTTTAGTTTGAAATACTGTAATATATCCCCTTCAAGTTTCAAGTGGATTAAATTAACTAACAACAATGGTTGAAGATATGAAAAAATCATTACACCTTCCATCTTCTACATTATTTCTCATACTTTTTTTTATTGAGATATCAATTTTGTCCCTAAAAAAAATAAGAAAATAGAAAAGTCAGACTAAAAAATAAGGAAACATTCGCCTCCACACAAGAGTAAAGGGGGGAGTATGGATATTTGATATAGGGGGAAAAATAGGTATAAGAGTAATTATCTTTTTTCAACAGAGTAAGGATTATGTAAATTTGACATGTTTAACTTTTGTCAATTTTTATTGTCTAAAATAACTATCATAGTTAGTTGTAAAATATTCAAATTTAAAGGGGAGTATTTGTTGAAATTAAAACATGAATGAATGAGTTGCAAACTACCCAAAGTTGAAGGGGGTATTCTATAATTAACCCATATAATATTTGACAGATTTTTCACAAACAATTTTCTTTTTAAAACAAGGTGTAGCAACCGAGTGTTATGAAATTTGCTTTTCCACTATTTTATTTTGTGTACCAATGGTCTTTTACTTTGGAATAAATAAATATACATAAAAAATTGTTAAGATCCAGACCCGGTTCTCAAAAGCCAAGTGATCGGAGGTGGAAAAATATGGACGGAAAAAGCATGTTAATAATCACCGCAAGCCCTTATGCCACGAGTACTCAACTTTGCCTCAGAAATGGAACTAACTAGAGGGTCGATATGCGAAGAGAGGTTTCCCCTGTAGCAGGGGTGAAGAATGACCTGACTCGGCCATAATTTGGTATATTCAAGTTTACGGGAATTTTTATTTAAGCTCGTCTCGATTATTAGCTTATATAATCAAATTCGGTTTGATCCGATTAAATCTTAAAAAATAGAACCAACAAAATTAGAATTCATAATCTTCTGATAAAAAATCAAACAAGTTAACCAATAAATTATGAATATCAATAATTATTTATTCACCACGAATAATAATTTATATCATATATGATAAATGAACCAAGTAAAAGCCTACCGAGTTGAGAACAACGTGTTCTCGGCTCGGTTTGAATATTAAATAAACTTCAAAACTTGACCACTTTTTATCTAGTTTTTCAATATGAACGAGTTAAAATAGAACCGAGCGGCCGACCCTCAGGTCGATCATGTGGCTGGTGAGTTTCGATCATAGGTCACGGATGAACCCTCGGACAATGACACTTCAGTCCTCATCATGTGTCTTCAACTATAATTTTCTGTCGTGAACTTTTGAAAGAAAGATATCGCATAGACATTTCGTTTCCTATCATACAACCAAGCATGGCATCGAATCAGATTTCAACTAATCGAAATTCGAATTTGACTTTAAAAACCAGATTCGCATTTTAATCGGATTTTACTGATAACCTACTACATATAATAATCACTCGTGTTATACACTATCAATATGTAAGTGAAGGTTGACGTTCTATTTTGAACAAGATTACAATATCAAAGAAGGTACCATTATGACAAAAAAGTAAGACCGATCCAACAAAATTTAGGATCAATCCCCTCTAATCTCATTCCGTTCTAACTTGATAAAATTAAATTTTAATATCATTGCTAGAGTATCGAAAAAAACTTGGTTTTTCTAATACCTAGGAAATGGACAAAACGGTTCTATGCTTTAGATAGACAATTAATGGAGTGAAAGTGGGGAACGTATGGCCATTAAAGTCTAAAGAAATGACATTTGGGAGTTCCATTCAATCAACCTAATGGTAAAGAAAAAGGTGTCTCCTAGGCCACAAATTTGATGTTACTTGATGTACAAAGTTGAAAGCTCAAGGGGGTATCATGTACAACAATTGATTTTGTTATCCTAAAGTCAAAAAAAAAAAGACTTTTTTTTTTATCTTACTACAAAGGTGGTGTCGTGTCAAATTTTAACTTGTATTATGTAATTTGGTATTTTTATTCAATTTAATTGACTACATTTTGATTCTCTCAAGATTTTTTCGATAATTGATTAGAGGGCTATTTCTTACAAAGTCATAGATTAATTTCTTACATCTTTCTCTTTGAGAGTTTTATTATATTATTTTTTCGGCTTCTCTTCGCTCCTTTATAGATACATTCTTAATTGATATAGATGAATTATTCGAAAAAAAATAATAGTTAATTTTTATTGTAATAGTGATCAACAAATTGATATATCTAAGAGAAAATCATAATAATCATGTTATGTGCTCTGACGCAAACATGACATCTTGGTTATATCATATTTCAGTTTTTTTTTTTTTGATCAAATCATATTTCAGTTGACATGCATAATAGTATACTAAAAATTCATGATTGAAAATTATTTTTTTCCCAATTAAATACATCGACCCTACAAAAATATAAATTTATTTAATTCATATCCTACCACAATTAATGATTTTTTTTAAAAAAAAATTCTATAATAATTTTCATACAATATCTGCTCATAAAATGGGGAAAATAAAAAAATAGATATTTTTGTGATCCAATCCTAATTAATTAAATTAGTTTAAAATATTTAAAAAAATGAGTTATTCATATTTGATATTAGTTTAGCATATTTATAATTCAAATTAGCCTCCGTCCCTAATTTATTAATCTTCAGTTAAATTCGTGTAATTTTATACAATTGTACAAGGAATTGTCGTCAATCCTAAACAATTGAGCAATGCTATTGTGACCTAATTTGTTATAGCCACTGGATTGACTATGAATCCCCTCAAATATTATAACTTGGTGTTAATCCAACGGATACAATAAAAATCACATAATTAACTCTATAAATTATATCAAATTTTTAGACACTAACTGCACTACACTAAACAATCTAATGAATCATAAAAGTCAAAATTTGGTGTGAAAAAGTCTATTAGGTTCCAAAATTCGTTTGCCCTTAAGGAATGCCAAAGGGATTCCCTGTGCATGAGGGAATTCTCTCGTCCTGTAACAACATTGTGTGATCCAACGATCTATTAGGTGTATGTATGATCCAGGGCGCCTCAAACCAATTTGTGACTTAAAATAAAAATATTAAATTAAGATCTTTTTATTTTTAATATTATTTTTTGAAAAAAATTAATTCATTTTTAATTTTTTATGTGAGAGGGAGATAAAAGAAAAATGTGTTAATATTGTCGAGAAAGAGATTTCAACTTTTGTTTTTGTTTTTTTTACCACAAAGAGGGAGAGATAGTGCTTAATTTCAACTTTTGTTTTTATTTTTATTTTTTTTATCGGAGAGAGAAAGAGTAGGAGAAAGAAAAAGTGGGTGAGAATAAATATGAGTTGACTTTTTTTTTTTTTTTAATTTATAAGTTTTTAATGTTATAGATTGGATTATAGACACAAATTATAGCAATAAAAATTTTAATTGAATTTAAGTTTTTGGGACTTTTTTGTAACACTTAAAAATTAATGGATTTAATTTTTTTTTGTGGGCTAATGATGCACCTAAAATTATGAGAATTTCTAAAAATTTGGGACCTAAAGTCCATGCTTTTTTTTCCATGTTGTTGGGCCGACCCTGGTGTAATCCAAATATTTATTAGGTGAAATAGTCGCATAAATATTATTGTAATCAGGGTATGTAATCTTAAAAGAGAATTTCTCGTGAATATTCGATGATCTGTCTTTAACCTAATGGGAAGATGATTAATCAAAGTGCATGCAAGTTGGACCGGACATCCGTAATCGTTGAACTAAAAAAAAAGAAAAGGAAAAAATATTACAATAATCAAATCCAAGGTGGAATGCTATTGGGATTTAAAATCTAATCTAGTTTGCCGACCTAATGAGAAATCAACTAATATGGTCTAATAGTATTGCAAAAATATTATTTAGACCTAATTTGTTACCCTAACTCATTAAATTCGTTGGATGGATAGATGGTCGTAATTAGTATTAGGATTCACTGTCAATCTAATGACAATAACTTATTAAGTTGACAAATTAAATTTGAGCAGTATTGTTAATAGCATTATTATATTTTTAACTCTTGAGTTTTTTTTATTAAGACGCTATCACATGAAACCTAATCAGAATACTAAATTAGGTCAAAATTGAAAATTCTAAAAGTATTATTTGAATTTCAATGTAGTCGGTTGGTTTGGCTGTGAAATCTGTCCAATATCAAAACTCATTAACAATCCAATAATTTATCTAATATTACAACTAAGAAATTAAATTCTTAATTTATAAAAATATAACGACGGTCAAGATTGATTTAATTTTTATTTATTTTAATTCAATGGTATAGAATTCATTCAAAAAAAAAATTTCACTCAAAAACATCAACTCTGCTAATGTACTCTCTAATGTCAAACAATCATATTAATCCACACCTACCTCTTTCTTATTTTCTTTCTATTAACTTTAATTTAAATTATGAAATTAAAAAAATAAACTAAATTATTATTTAAAATATAAATGTTATATAATCAATATTCAATTTTTGATATTATAAAGTTTCTCCAGACATAGAATAGTTGCCAGTGATAATATATTAAGCATCCAAATTAAGTCAAATTAGTAGGAAATGACATGCAGTATAATCTATACATATATACTAATAAAAATATCTTAACATGAATTTTTTTTATTCACTATTTTACCCTTAAAAAAAATTATAAAGGCTAACATGTCCTTTTGTATTTAAATATATAAATTACCATTATATCCCTTTTTATTTAAATAATAAATTAATATATAATATATTATCAAAATCTCTCTATCTTTGCAAAACTTCTCAATAGTCATGTTAAGCTTAATATGATATATACAAATAATATTTTTTTTCCAAAACCTCAATATTAATACTCGTTGACGACTATATTGATACAATATTATTTCCAATGCCTAAAAATAGTTATATTTATTTTATCTCTTCATTCACAATTAAAATAATTTGGTAAAAAATTATTTATGCACAAAGTAAAAACAAGAAAGACAAAAAAAATCGAGGAAAGAAAAATATATATAAATTTTACTATTTGATAGCTCGAATGAAAAAATTGTGGAAAATGAGTCCATTATTAAATTAAGTTCGACTAGGATTGATTATATCATTATTTTAGTTCAAACAGTTGAACTCTTAATCGAGGCCATATTATTTGACATAATTAACATATCAGTCTCAAAAGTATTATTTTCTTAAAATTTAAGATGCGCCAAATTTATAGATGGATTTCTCAAAAAAACAAATCCATACCAAATCGAATTTATCATATTTATGAGTGTTTTTATTATTATTATGGTACCGATACAAGAGTACGAATAGTTATCACAATAGCGGTAAAATCACCTACAAATGTAATAAATAGCCGACAAAAATGATTTTTTTTGTACCTAATATAAAATGGTAAAAATAGATATCACAACAGTAAAAAAAAATACTCACAACAATGATAAAAAAGTTTACAAATATGATAAATCAATCAACCACAATTAATGCATTAAAATAATAAAATTTAGAAGTATAAAACCGGAAATTTTCCTTCGGTACTGTGTCAAGTTTTTTTACAGATAATATTTAGTCCTTGATTTGACGGTCAACCTATCAAATATTAAAAGTCGTAAACAATACACCGTCGAAATTAGGTCAAGTTCGTAGGAAATTACATCGACTAATTCTATAAAAGAGGGTATGCATTTCAATCAATTGCCATCCACACCCACTTAAGTAAAAAAAGCTCATCATTGTTGGCATAGTTTGCAGAAGGAAAGATGGTGCTAAATGTTGAGATAGTCTCCAAAGAGATGATTAAACCCTCATCTCCAACACCCCATCACCTGAAAAGCCTCAAACTCTCTCTCTTAGATCAGATTGCACCACCAGTTTATGTTCCCATCATTCTCTTCTATCCTCCTCAGTTGAGCTCCAAGATTGATCCTACTCAAAAACATAAATCTCTGAAACAATCATTATCAGAAACCCTAACACAGTTCAACCCATTATCTGGAAGGATCAAAGATGATTTTTTCATTGATTGTGATGACACTGGAGTTGAGTATGTTGAAGCTCAAGTCCATGCTCAACTCTTAGAAGTCATAGCAGAGCCAAGCATGGAGGAATTGAAACAGTTCCTCCCTGTAGAACCTTATAGCTGTAATGGAACTGTGAAGGAGACCCTCCTGATTATTCAGATAAACTTTTTTGACTGTGGTGGGATGGCTATCGGCGTCAATATGTCTCACAAAATCGCCGATGGATCGTCGTTGATCACCTTCATGAATGCATGGGCTAGTAAATCACGTGGAGATAGCAAAATTTTGGGTCCTGATTTTGATATTGATTCTCCGTTTCCACCCAGAGATTTATCTGGGTTCATACCAAATGCACTCATAAGCAAAGAGAAGATTGTGACCCGAAGATTTGTGTTTGATAAATCAAAGTTAGAAATTCTCAAGAAATCTGCATGCTCTGCTGTTGAATCAAAAGTAAAGGATCCGACCCGGGTTGAAGCCGTCTCAGCTTTCATTTGGAGCCATTTCATGGAGGTTGCCAATGCCAAAGCTAAAATGGATTCAAAAAAGCTATTTGCTGCAGTTCATGCAGTGAACCTGAGGCCCAAGATAAACCCACCCCTTTCTGATCATGCCTTCGGAAATTTATGGAGCTTTGCTCTTGCTGTGTCAAAGCCTGAGGAAGACAAAGATTACCATGATTTGGTTTTCAAGCTCAGGAGCGCTATAAGGAAGATCAATGGAGACTATGTGAAGAAACTGCAAGATGGAGAGGAGTACTTGAACTATTTGAAACGATCAAAAGAACAGTTTTCAAGAGGAGATTTAGAGTTCTGTAATTTTAGTAGTTGGTGTAGATTTCCCGTCTACGAAGTGGACTATGGCTGGGGAAAACCTGTTTGGGTCTGCACTACGGCCATGCCGTTCAAGAATGTGGTGATATTGATGAGTACAAGGGATGGGGATGGGATTGAAGCGTGGGTGAACATGGTTGAAGACAACATGGCCATGCTTGAACATGATCACAAACTTCTTTCACTTGTTCACGATATTATCACTCCTTCAAAACCTGGTGTCGGCATTCTCTAATTAAGGGCGACTCTGTTCTAAGCCAACATTTCATAGTTTTTGGTGTCCTCTAATAATTTTTTTTTGAGAAAGGGTGAGGCCTGTAGCTCAATTAGAGCCTGTGGCTACAAACCGCAGTGTTGTGGATCCGGGGTGGGGGTGAGTATGTTAGAATATGCATGTGTCTAGTGTTTTCCTGAATTTTTATCTATCTATCTATCAAGAATTATTTGTAATATATAAGTGAATTTTTCACTATAGACAATCGACAATTATGTTGAGAAAAAACATACAAAAAGATAGAGTGAATCTAGTCACTTTTACCTTAAAAAATGTGCGGCTTATAATCATTAATAATGTTATGGATCTCTTAGGAATAATTCAAAATTTGGGCTTTAATTGTTCAGTTCTTCAAAGGACAAATTATTCTTATTTTTCGTGTTTTTTTCGAAGTCAGGAAATTATAATTGACATCAATTGAAAATTATTTTGAGTTATATATGTACCTGCAGTTGGTAATATTTTTTAGGAAAAATATAATTAATCAAAAAACTAAACGCACATGTGATTACTAATTTGCCAGACTACAATTCATATAAATAAACATTAATGTATCTATATACATATGTATAGTGTTGGGCATGCGATTAAACTTGAAAAAAAAATGAGAAAATGTAAACAAGAAAAAGAAGGAAAAAAAAAAAGAAAAAGAAATACCATTTTAACAAGGTGCTTAAAAACAACAAAGAAAGATTAAGCATTCTAAATGATTTTGTGACTTGTGCATTGGATGAGGACCAGGCGGCTAACTAGCTGCGATTCCTATTGACGGACAAGAGCCCGACCGGCCTATAATTTAGGGGCCCAAACCCAGTTCTAATGTATGTTGTCTGGCAATTGTTCAGTGGGCTATATTACACCAGCCCTATACAAAAGGTGGTCCATCGAATGAGGCCTAATGGACCTTCCGTGAGTTGACCATGGAACTATCCCTAATAGTGAACAGAAGTTTGCGTGTGCGCCGTTTAGATGATACGTGCTCTAATTTGTCTGGGTAACTTGTATCTGAAAGAACCGTGAAATATGAATTATTTTAAAAAAGATGTTAGTGGCCATTGAATGTGGTTATTTAACAACATTGAATACATTTATTGAAGTCTGTCATTTTTATATTATTGGTTATAGATAGATCTCTCTCTTTGTATATATCTATCTAATATTACAGTTAAGATATTGAATTCTCAACTTATAAAAATATAATTACGGTCAAGATTAATTCAAATTTTATCTAATGATTT
>JAHQCQ010020224.1:27500-35393 GCA_023539305.1 Ilex asprella | reverse complement strand
TAGTACCGGTACCCAGTACCGGTACTACAAACCTTCTGGAATAGTGGTACCGGTACCCAGTACCAGTACCAGAAACCTTCTGTAAGCGGAGTACCAGTACCATTTGGTACCGGTACCCAGTACCGGTACCATTTAGTACCGGTACCCTGTACCGGTACTAATCAGCAGACAGATTCTTCCTCCGTCTACCAAGTTTTCAATGCACCTCCTATACCTTTCCCAAGGTTTTTCGACCTTCTGGAGTCAATGGAAACCTTATCTTGACCTCAAAGTATTTAGAAATTCATCTAATCTCCATTTTCATGTTTCAACGTCTCTAAAGCTCAAACTTGCCAATCTATGTGCGTCTCTAGTATTTATCCTAGTATTAAAAATCTATATGGTTTATCCTTCCCTTATCATACATATCCACACATTCATCACAATATTTTATTATGGATATATCTATACAAATATAAAAAAAAGAAAATACGGGGTGTTACAATTCACTACAAGTGTTAGGTAACCATCTCACCCCACTAGGATAGACTAACCTCTAACACTCTACGGCAGTTCTCGAAGGCAATTCAATTCCGTCACAACAAACCATATAAGAGATACAATACCAATCATTTTCTCAAGTCCTAAGTAAATCCAAAAATTCCTAAATTGCATATCAAAATCCACATTTATTTATTTTCAATGGAATAATTTAAGAAAAATGAGCAAGAGATCATCAAATACATAATTGTTAGTATTTAGTCATGCACTAGAGTTTTGAAATCAAGAACAAGTGAACATTAAAGAGAAAATTTTATATTTCTAAACAATTAGGGTTTTTATGACTATCAAACCATAAATACCTTCAAAACATGGTGATATTTGTAAGAACTTCAAGAAACAAGTATTTCATAGCATATATCTAAGATTTAGAAGCAAAACATACATATATATAAACCCTAACCTCAATGAACAAGAATGGAAGAAAACCCCTACCTTGCTTCCTTAGTTTTTTGTGTGAAGAAGATGAAAATTTGATCTTTCACAACTTGAATCAACTCTTGAATCTTTTATTTTTCCCTTTCTTTCTTCTTCTCTAAGCTTTTCTATGGTTAGAAATGTTGAAATGAGGCTAATGGAGGCGTGCTTAAGTATTTATAGTGGAAAAAATGGCTTCCTATGCACAATTCTGAAAGTCAGAATTCGTAACTGACGTTCGAACGTCATTTGACATTCGAACGTCACTCATGCAAATGACTGTTTTACGTACAAACGTTACTTTGGCTTTCGAATGTTCGTTGCGGTAAACCCCCACATGTTTAAAAGTGATGTAATGATAGATTGATTAATATTTAAATATATTAAATAGCGTGGGAATGAACCACATGGGTTATAACCGTAGAAAATGTTAATATTATAAATTATTAGTAAAAAACTTGATTTTAGCTCGTGAATATATGAAATAGTTTGTAATAGAACTTATGTCAACAATGTTTGGTGTGCAAATATATGTTGTGCAAGTTTGGGTTGACGTTGGAAGGGTTTAGAATGGATTGAAAATGAAAAACGAAGGAAATAGGCAAAACTAGGCAACACCATACCGGTACTATGTTCCGGAACAATTTGGTCCATAGAGTTAGACGTACAGGTACAGCGTACCGATACTGTTCCGTACCAGTACTGTGTATTGGTATGGCCGAAAGAGGTCTGACAGTTTAATGTCACAATTTGTGGTCCATTTTCACCTTATAAATACCTAAAGACGCCTCTTTAGCCTTTATTTCGGCCCTTCTAACCCTGAAAAACCCTAGAGAGGAGGAAAGGAAGAGAAGACATGAAGAAATGAAGAGAAAAACACAAGATTTGAGGGAATTTGCACCTTGGAATAAATCAAAACCTAACTTTTCAAGAGCCAAGGCAGGAGATTTCTACTCTTTCTCTTACATTGAAGTTAGGGCTTATGTATATATGTATGTTTTGTTTAAATGCTATATATATGATATGAAATCATCCTCTCTTAGTCTTTTGGTCAAAGATTACATGTTTTTAACAAAGTTAGGGTTGAATACCCATGAAATCTCTTTTTCGTATTTCAAAAACCCTAGATTATTGGAGAGTGATGAATTTTCTTCTTAAATTCTTCATTTATTATTGATGTTGGAACCCTAGAACTTGATGTTGAGTAATAAAATGATGTGGTTGTGATCTCTTGTATTTTTCATAATTCGTTAGTGGAATTATCACATGATGAATTTGAGAATTTTGTTAATACTCTGGAAATTGTGAGTTAATTGAGAAACAATCAACGTACATGGCACGACATGGGATTTTGTACCTTTTTCTTTTTGCCCTTTTTTTCTTTTGGCCATTTTTGTTAGGCATTGAACCCCACCTTAGGTGCTGAGTGGTGTTCTCCCCTCCCTAATACCTAATACATAGTTCCGTCTATGGAGCCTAAAGCTTCAACCATGGCATGGCAGTAAGTTGGCCTAGTCTGTCGCCCAGTCTTTGCCTTCTTCAGTGGCCAAGTTGAAACCTTCAACAGTTCTTTGGCCTACCACCTTTCTTTTTCAAGGTTGAGCTTCTTCAATTGAAGCTAATGCTATGCTGCCCTTCCCTTGTTCAAGAGTAAGCGAGGACTTTCTTTTAGCTATCGGCCCAAACAAAAGAGATTAGCCTCTTGATCGATCGATTGATTGGATCGAAGTACGAAGGGGTTGATTGGTTGCTCGTGCTTTCTCACAACAGTACGGGATTAACTACAACGAGACATTTAGTCCCGTGGCAAAGATGACTACTGTGCAAGTGCTCATCTCTCTAGCAACAAGTAAGTCCTAGCGTCTATGGCGGATAGACGTCCAAAATGCCTTTCTTTATGGTGTCTCTTTACACCGTTCCCCTACCTTCACCCTGCATTCACACCACATGCATGAAATTCCACATTCAACCAAACCAACCATTCATTTCGCATTCTAAGCCAAGCCCAAAGTCTTCGGCATCACTGAATGCTTCCTTTCCCGATCTACGGCTCGCACTTAAGAATAAATGAAAGGACGATAGTAGGTTATATTTGGGTTGGTTGGCTCTCTTTGACTTACCCTTTTCTCTTTCCTGCTCTCCTCCATTTCTACTCAATAAAAGTCGCTTTAATCATATATAAAAGAAGAACCTTCGAGGTTGGGTTGGTGTTCAGTGATACTCTACGGAGGAGTTCCGCTTTATATTGGAAAGAGCTATTGAACAGGCGTATGCTTTCTTTCGTTTTTTTATTCCATTCACGAATGTCTTACATAATGAGTCAAAATCAAATTTTTGTATTATATATATGATCGACTTCCGCGAGTTCGAGCCAATTTATCACATGCATACAACATTCCTACACTTTCCTTTACTCCATAGGGCCTTCTCCAGAAGGAGTATGAAAAATCAAGGAAGGATAAGAGTTCACACATACAAAAACTAGGACTTTAAGTAAGCTTACCGGACTGTTCAAAAAATAACTTCAAAAACGGATTTGGGGCACAGTCAAGTGTCAAGTGCGCTACGGTTGGTTCGCTGTCAAAAGAACTCAACTTGAAAAAGATTTTGGATCAATAGGAAGAGGAGTTAGCTAGGAATCTATTGAAAAAGTTCATGCCATGATGATCTATATGGAAGGGCAGTTTTATTGATGCATTCCTGTTGAGAATGAAAAAGAAAAGAGAGAGCCTTTTCAACTGGTCCAGATCTATCATCACGGACCCAACAATTGTTGAAGATCTTTTTCTTTCTCTCCTTTCTCAACTCCTAGTGCTGCTACTATTCAATTCATACTAACATTACTGGGTATTCCCATTCCAATTCGTATCGCAAGTTGCGAGTTTGAGGAGGATAAGATCGATTTGATGGAGGTGTAGCAAGCCCTCCCCCCGGTGCCAGAAGTTTCTGAGCCACTACCACTAGCTCAAGAGCTTGTTCCTCCTTTGTTTGAAATCCAAGCTGCTGAGGTCAACCAAGAGGACATCTGGAGGGAGTTGGAGCAGCAGGAGCAACCAACTCCACCGGTGGAGCTAAGCTAACAAGGCCTGACATATGAGAAGGCTCACCTTATTGGAAAATCAGGTAGTTGACCTTATTATCGACTTACGAAAATTCGAACATATGAGGGCACCCTCACCTAAGAAGATTCAACGAATCATCGAAGTGCTCGAAGAAGAGTATGGTCTGAAAAAGTTGCGCACGATCAAAAAGGACAACCAGCGATATGGCAGAAAGAGTCTCTTTTACAGGGACTCCAAGGAGTGCTTTAATATGTTCTTGAGAACTAGAGTCTTAAATAGAGAATGAAATCAAAAATCAAAGTAGAAAAATGATTTCTTAGTGATGTTCAGAAGGAAGTTTTCATGTTTCTTGTTTAGTTTCTAGGTAGCCAGTCTTTACTTAACTCGGCCCTAGCTTGACTTAGCCCAAGCAATGCCCAAAGACTCCCATGCCTTTCTTGGCTTTTGGTTGGTAAAGCCAACCCAACCGGCGATTTTCGACAAGTCTTTCTTCATTTTTAGAGCAAGAAGCGGAACTACAAGAAAGCTTTCTTTATCTTTATGGATAACCAATTTATTTTCAAATATAGTTGGAAAACTTTACCCAAGAAATGGGTCAAAAAAATAGAAAGATCTGAACATGGGAATAGATCTGATACCAATACGGACTACACATTTCAATTATTGTGATTTCTAAAATTGCATACCTATACTAGGGTTCAAGTTTCGATCGATATTTGCAGAGTTGATCATCCCTCTCGAAAATGAAGATTTGAAGTGGTCTATAATTTACTGAGTACTCGATATAACTCACGCATTCGTGTAAAAACCAGTGCAGACAAAGTAACACGAATATCTCCAATAGTCAGTCTATTTCCATCAGCCGGCCGGTGGGAGTGAGAAGTTTGGGATATGTTTGGTGTTTCTTCCATCAATCATTCGGATCTACGCCGTATATCTACAGATTATGGTTTCGAGGGTCATCCATTATGAAAAGACCTTCCTCTAAGTGGATATGTGGAAGTACGCTATGATGATCCAGAGAAATGTGTGGTTTCTGAACCCATTGAGATGACCCAAGAATTTCGCTATTTTGATTCTGCTAGTCCTTGGGAACAGCGTAGCGACGGATAATTAAGAATCAGAATAGGTCAAGTCCAGGGGACAAATCAATAGGAAATGTTATTTTCTTCGTAAGAATAAGAATGAACTTCTATGAAATGAAAGAGTTTCACAAAAATTGTCTTGATCGTCGGATATCATTGAAAAAGAAATAGGAAGAAGTGTTATCGAACGATTTCCTGTAATTCTTCCCAGTATGGAATGAGTAAAGAATCAAGCTACAAGTCCCCTTTCTCTAATAATAAGCTATACGAAACGCACTGGTTTTTTTTTGTTTCTTTCGGTTTCATTGATAGCAAAATGGCCTTACTCTATAGGGGTGCTAGCGCTTGACTAATAGAATATCAAAGGGGCCTGAAAAAGAAAAGTAAGAGGCTGCTACTCTAGGCTCACTTCGCTTCTTCAAGCTCTGCCCCTTATTGAGAATGAAAGCACTAACGCGCCTGAATTATTTTACATTACTTAGTAAAGTAACCTTTCGCGCTAGGCACTCACATTTTTTGTCTGGGTGGAAGCTGGTGGCAGGGCTTGCTTAACTGGATACACGGAATTGGGATCTCTGTCGCATGCAAATCTTTCTATTGGGAAAGCCTCGCTTATTCAAAGGGCAGATTCTTTATAACCCTTTTTTCTCATAAGTAAGTAAACGTTGGTAGGAGCGGCGAGATGATGATGAGTATATAAATAAATAAAGACCAAAAAGAAGAAATGGCAAGAAAAATGGGAGATTGATGGCGGAAATAACGATGTGGAAAACAAGGCAGGGATTCTCTACAATGACACTGTAGACCAATTGAAAGGGATATAGCGCAGCTTGATAGCGCCTTTATTTTGGGTCAAAAATGTCACGGGTTCCAATCCTGTCATCCCTACCTATTCTTCTCCTCTGGGTAGTAACGAGGGATCCATTGAGATCGATTCAAATTGGGCATACATAAGATTTTTCATTTTATGAGACTATATGCATGCAAGATGTATTTGGGGTACAAAAAGAATCCTTTTCTTTACAGTCGTATCTACTGTGATGTGATAAGAAAGCACTCTTTGTGCAGTTCGGTAGAACGTGGGTCTCCAAAACCCGATGTCATAGGTTCAAATCCTACAGAGCGTGATTTCGAATCAACAAACCCCATTACCGAGATATGGCAGCTCTTTTTGAAAGTCAATAGTAATAAGAACTGTGTCGTCTAACTTCATTCACAAATGAAAGTCCATTATTGTAGAAAAAAAAATGAAAAAAAATGTCTATTTTAGAACGAACAACGACCAACTAACACTTTGACTTTACTTTCACTCATTAGATTCAGTAGTAGGTTTCTTAATTGCACATAATATCTCGAATAAGAAGAGAAATAGTCTCGCACGATCGTTCGAAGAAAGATTTTAAACTCCCTTGGCCTGTAGCATGGCCCGGCCCTGCAAGATTCCACCAGGTGTCTATTCTTTCTTTCGGACACCCCATTATACAGCTGAGTATGAGCACATGACAGCTCACGTTTGATTCCTATTTTCAGGAGCATGAAATTAAACACCCTTGACATGTATTCTCCACCGGAGTTAAGACCTCAACCTCTTGATTTGGAGATTTGACTGATGTTTCAAACTTTCTATATATGAAACTTAGAAAGAGCTTAGGACTTCTCTCTAAGTAAAGAAAGCCAGATGTATCTATTGTAGTCATCCACTTCTAATAGTAAGTAAAGTAAATTACCTTGCACTTGTGAATGATTGCACTCGAGTAGGACCCCTACATGAAAATGAGTTTTCTGTGATATATCCTTAAATCAGTCATAGGTCAAATAAGGTCAAATCACAAGTGAACACTAACGAAGAAATCAATCCAAAGAAAGGCACACTTTCATTTGGATTCTTATGTTTAATCTGGGAGTATACAATTGCCAACTGTAAACCATCACATGAATTGTTCAACCCATTTGAATGAAATACAGGAAGATACCCTAGATAATGGAAGAAGTCTTGCATTGTGTGTTGTGTATGTCTCAGGCGACGACGGGTCCCATTCCTTATCCTACTGAAGCAGCTAAAAAAAAGAATGTAGAGAAGAATATTAGGATAAGAAAGCTTTCCCAACCGGCCAACGATCCTTCCCATGTGCTGATCCTGGATAAGAACTCAGAAGAAGAAAAGATGACACGAAGATGGTTAGCTACAAGGTGACTGACAGAAAGCAAGTTTGTCCTCAGCAGAGAAAAAGAGAATATATCATGAAGAATCCGCGATGAAGACATAGACCCATAGTGTGAAAGAGTTAAGAGAGTGCCATCTGCAATGTTAACAGAATCTTTGATAGGTAAAGGAGAAAGAGATAGGAAAAGAAAGATATTACCTGACATGTGACTGCTAGCCCCAGAATCGATGAATCGAATCACTGGGAATGGAAGAAGAAGCAACAGATCTATATACCTGATTTTCCATGTTTGCATAAAGAAGAAAATCCCGCATGCATAAAGAAAGGCGAAAGCAGTATCTAAAAAGCTTCGTTTATTGCGACAAAGCGAGACTAATCGATTGCGAGAGAACATCGAGTGCTTTACTTGAAACAGCGAGTGAACGAGTGGCAAGCTTTAGAGAGTAGGGGCGAGTGGGCCGGAATGTTTTTAGGTTGCGAGCCATATCAAAAAAATAAAAATGTACTGCGAGACAACAAATGAGACAGCATTTGAGTCTCGCTTAGTCGTGAGTGCTCACCGGGCGGACCGAGTTGGTAAAGACACACAGGTTCCGAAGGAACGAGCCGTGAGGGTAGGTTCGC
>JAHQCQ010020224.1:0-22500 GCA_023539305.1 Ilex asprella | reverse complement strand
ATGTTTTACACAAAGTTAGGATTGAATACCCATGAAATCTCTTGATCTTGCTTTAAAACCCTAGATTTTTAGAAATATGGATTTCTCCCTCTATATTCACTTAATCTTGGTTTTGAAAATTCTAGTACTTTGTGTTAAATATTAAAATGAAATTGTTGATCACCTCTTGTATTTTTTTTATTATTAAATTTGTTCTATTGGGAATATCACTTGTGAGAATTATGGATTGTTGGAATTTGCTAGTAAATTGGGGATTTATGGAATTGTTGTTATGTGAGATAATTGTTGGTATTGTATCTCTTGTATGGTTGTTTGGATGAATAGGGGCTGCTATTGACCAGGTATCATGGAGTGGATAGACGCCTTCGTACTCCGTGAGGGTATGAACTTTTCCTACCACTCGTAGTGGGGTTAGTGCCTTGCGAGGACTAAACCATTATTGCTCACGGAATACCGTGGAAAAGGGTTAGTATACTAATGTCTGGGTTGGATACGTCACTGCCATAGTGTTGGCATATGCCCTTCCTAAAGATTGGATATTCTTACGAGGATTTGTGTGTGTATGTGGGTCGTGATATTTTTGATGGTGACCATGCGGGATCTTGCTTCATACTTGAGATACAAATACTGTTATGGGTTATTGTTCATTGTACCAAAAATAGTTTCCACAAGAATTTTGGGAAGTATGGGATTCCGCAAGAACTTGTGAGAAACGGTTTATGGTGGAATGGATTATTAATGGTATATTGTGTTCATTTATTTATTTATTTACTGTTGTTACTTAAACTTGAGATCTGTTTAAAATGTCACTATTTTATTTCAAATGTATATATGATATGTTGAAAAATGAGACCGACCGTTTTACATGTTTTTTTTAAACCTTGCTCGAGTTTGGGTGAATTTTCCTACAGAACTTCGTGCTCACCCCCTACACATAAACATTTTTCAGATTATGTACTAGAAGAGGAGCTAGGTGTTGATGAACCGGCACTTGGGGAGACTCCCATAGACGGGCATGTGGATCCCGAGACAGACGCTTAGAGCGACATGATCTTTTATTTTATTTGCCTAGGAAGGTTCTTTTGAGGTAATGGGAAGCCTAATATTCTTTTGTTATTCCATTACAAGAATTCAGTTTATCTCTTGGGATGTAAATGTCATAGTGGGCATATTCTTTTGGCACGATATTGTATCTATTATAAATGATGAATACATTTCTTTTGGTTATGAAATTTATTTAGTCGCTCTCATGATTTTGAATAGTTACTTATAGATGGACCCGGTGTGGTCAATGTAATATAATTGCACTGGTTGTGTTTTGGGTAGAGCTCCCCGTACAAAGGAGACTCTGCCCGAATTTTGTTAAAATATCAATGGTTGATGAATGAAACTTTTTTATTTATAGAGTTATTTAGTGCTCTCATGCAGCGAATGGTGTTTAGAATGTAATGCCATCCAAGGGGGATTTTGGGGCGTTACATCTACACTCATATAATTCATTTTTGTTCTTACTCATTCATTAAACCTCTTCACACTAATAAATCAAATTCTAACACATTTAACATATGAGTACCAATGCAATATTTGTCACTCAATTAGTTACTTAATATCATTTCCTTCTCATCATTTTCCATCTTTGATGTCCATATATACGTATATTTATTTATATACATATCAAACACAGGTTGTCCAACATTCCACCAAACCATTTCCTTTCCTTTCCTCACATAATTTTTATTCTAGTTACCTTAACTCCACAAATATACACACTTGTATTAAAACATAAAAAATTTAATCTATAATTTTTTTTGTTACTGTGAAACATGTTCATTGGTTCCTACAATTACATATTACTATTAAAATAATCTCAGATAAAAATCACAACCCAAAATTCATCCATTCCCACTTAACCACACTATTAAATTCTATATTATAACACAATCTCCACACTAAGGATTAATATAATAATCTCAATCAACCACCACATTGATTCTCAATAATCTCCTTCATATATAACATTATATAGTCAAATCATAATATAACCCTCCTTAAATAGGTTTAGTCATATCACCGTCCTTTTTAGTCCCATTTTTTTGCTCAAGCTGAAGAATTTACCTTATCACACATGCAGATTACCTCACATAGAAACAACCTTATAATCAAAATAATCATATCTTCACTCTTGAAAAAACATACCAATCGATTGTTAACCACCATTACACCATAGTTCATCCATAGAACAATAGAAATGTGGCTTACAATATATGTTATACACATACCATTTAAAATAATATAGATAAACACCCACCATTATTGTAACACAAATCACCACTAAGGTGATATATCCCGTCACCAACACTACATAACAATTATCATGACTATTTAACCACAAAAGTAATGTATTGTAGCGCCCCAAATACCCCCTTGGATGACATTACATGCTAATCACCATTCACACCATGAGAGCACTAAATAAATCAATCAATAAGGAATTTTTCATTCATCATCTATAAAAGTAACAACATCATTCCAAAAGAATAAGTCATACTATGGCATTTACTTCACAAAAGGATCAAACGTAACTTAGCAGCGGAATAACAAAAGAAACTAAACTTCACATGATTTCAAATACATTCTCAAGTCTAGTACAAAAGAAGCTATGTCTCTACATATCCACCTCGGGATCTAGATTCCCCTCGGGTGGGGCCTCCCAATACCCCTGCACGTTAACTTCAAGGTTCTCCTCTAGCACCAAATCTGAAAAATGTTTAACTGTAGGGGATGAGCACGAAGCTCTGTAGCAAAATCTTTGCAAACTCAAACAAGGTTTAGCAAAATGTAAAACAGGTCGGTCTCATTTTGCAAATATCATATATCAATTTTGAAAGAAAACAAAGACATTTAAATAGATCTCAAGTTTACACAACAGTGATAATTAAATGGAAGCAGTAAAAAAATATTTTTCAACAATAACCCATTTCCACATAGTTAGGAAGGGCGTCTGCCGTTGCATTGTCCCATACCGATGCACCAGCTCCAACGGCATCCAATCCATGTTCGCATATATATATATTGGTTCATCTTATGCCATGTACGTTGATTGTTTCTCAGGAATCTACCTAACGATTATACCTAGTCCACCCATCACAATTACAACTCACAATCACTTCGAGAAAGGCATCTTTCATACTAATGGCAGTGACGAGTCTCTTCCCAAGAAAATGTATACCAACCCTAGTTCAAACTCCAGTGACGATAGTGGTTGCATTACCAAATGACAACCAACTACAAGTGTTAGGAAACCATCTCATCCCCACTTGGATAGACTAACCTCTAACACTCTACGGCATCTCTCGATGGCAATTCAAGTCCATCACAACAACCATACAATAAGAAAACTAATATATTCTCAATTGCAAGCATATTTTAAAAATCTCCAATTTCATCATGTGACAATTTCAATAACCAACTATGAAAAATACAAGAGATCACCAACAAATCATTTATTACTCCATACAAAGTTCTATGATTCCACCATCAATAATAAAGGAAGAATTTTAAGAAGAAAATCCATCACTCTCTAAAATCTAGGGTTTTAAAATACAAAAAGAGATTTCATGGGTATTCAACCCTAACTTTGTTAAAAACATGTAATCTTTGCCCAAAAGACTAAGAGATGATGATTTCATATCATATATATAACATTTAGAGCAAAACATACATATATACATAAGCTCTAACTTCAATGTAAGAGAAAGAGAAGAAATCTGCTACCTTGTGTTCTTGAAAAACTAGATTTTGATTTACTCCAAGGTGCAAGTCCCCTCAAATCTTGTGTTTCTCTCTTCCTTTCTTCTTCTCTAGGGTTTTCTAAGGTTAGAAGGTCCGAAATAAAGGCTAAGGAGGCGTCTCTAGGTATTTATAAGGCAAAAATAGACCACAAATCGCGACATTAAACAGTCAGACTTCTTTCGTCCATTCCGGTACAGTAAAGTACTAGTATGTTGTACCAGTACGTCTAACTCTCTGGACCAAATTGTTTAAGAATACAGTACCAGTACGGTTCAGTACTGGTACACAATACCGGTATGGTTTTGCCCAGTTTTGTCTATTTTCTCCGTTTTTCATTTTTAATCCATTCTAAACCCTTCCAAGGTCAACCCAAACTTACACAACATACATTTGCACATCAAACATAGTTGATATAAGTTCTATTACAAATTATTTCGTATATTCATGAGCTAAAACTAAATTTTGACTAATATTTACAATATTAGTATTTCCTACGGTTATAACTCATGGGGTTCAGTTCTACACCATTACATATATTAAATTACTAAATAATTTATTATTATATTAATTTAACATGTGGGGGTTTACGTGTATACCACACAAAGTAACTCAAACAAAAACTATTAAGACTATAATTTGTACCACATGTGCCATACAGATTACCAAAATTCATCACATATGCAATATCCACCACTGAGTCTATATCAGTCATTTAGACTATTTGTCAGCCAGGGCTATATTTCTGTCAGTTAGGCAATTTGCCATAAAGGCTACCTCCTTACCATTTAAGCAATATTTGCTATTAAGGTCATACATCCGTTTTTAAGACTATATTTTCCTATAAGACAAATCAACATACTCACATTATCCATTACAAGCTAGTAACTCACACAGCCATACATTAGTAATGAATAAACGTACTCTAGTCATTATCATGTAACTCACTATTTGAACCCACTAATTGTTGTATGCCATTTAATTAACCATATTAAGAGCATATAAACCCTTCATTTTCACCCAAATATTCATCATTTGGAAGATCTATAATTTATTATGCTATAAAACTTCAAATTAACATAGATAAACATACACTCACACAACCTTACACGGTACTTACAAATAATTCTATCTACCTTGACAAACATTCTATTGACGGCCCACTGCAACAGCTAGACTTGACAAGTCTATAGAACCTATCAAACTCTAGCTTTGATACCAAAAATTATCACACCTCATTCGAAAAAGAGTTAGGGTGTGGCTAATCCTATCATTTTAATCCTTAAATCATTATTTAAAACACAACAATATAACCTATGCTTCCTTAATCAAACTTATCCAGTCAATAAATATTTTCTCATGTAAATATACAACTCAACGCAATGTTACAACAACTAAGGCATCATACTCTGAAGTGACTTTACTACATGTAAACAAACAACAAATGAAAAAGGGTACAAACTAATGTCAACTCCTCCACGTCAAACTAGACTGTTCAGTGGACTATCTCCTAAATTTCAAGAAGCTGAAAACAAACAACTGCTAGGGGGTGAGCAAACCACACGCTCAGTGAGCATATTTGAGACATTAAAAGAAAATGCATAAGCACTAAACAATTATAATCATATCTCACATACACATTTATAATGAATTTCACATTAAATATCTAACATCCAATTCCCAACAACCAGTACCTAACATCCCAAATAACAATATCCAATATCTACCATCCAATATCCGATGTTTAATAACAGTTAGCGCTACTCATTTTCACCCGAGAGTCTTAGCAATTATATTGTTACTATTTTCACCCATCAATCACGACAATCCCATTGCTACTGTTTAATCTCGGCAGTCTTAACTATTATATTGCTATTGTTTATGTCTAGTTGTCTCGGAAACCTCATATTGGTAAGCATCCACAATAAATTCAAGTATTTGAACCACACCCAACACCAATTCACAATCCTTAAACCATTAAGTCACCATTTAACTATTTCAAATAAATATAGCTAGTAATAAACAATTACCATTTCACAATTCGTACCCTACCATATTACTTTCAACTATTTCACATAAGTATGACCAATTAACATATAATCACAATTTCAATCAATATGAATCAATATACTCACCTCGGGTTAAAATTCAAACCCGAATTCAGTCTCCTTGTGTAGTTTTAAGTAAATCTAACACTGACGTTGTTACCTCAATACCTAAAATTCATCATTACAAGTCACATAAATATCATTTTCAATAAATAATTGTTATGCTACAAATGCATAAATGATTAATTGACTTAACCCGACACCTTCCCAATACCCTATTTCCTTTACTATAATGTACTCAAACTCATAGATTTATCGAGGTATTTGTAGGTTATTAAAATCAACTAAAGTTAATTTAAACCCACTAGAATGCCTTGGAAAACCTTGAAGCTAAGTGGTTAATGAATTGAAGACAATATGGCATAATGGTGGAATTTTCATGGTCCTACCAGTAGAACATTACTTCCAACTGGTAGAACACTTCATAGAATATTGTTCTACTGGTAGAATATCACTTACTACCAGTAGATCACCTCACAGAATGTCGTTCTACTGGTAGAACATCACTTCCTACCGGTAGAAGTCTAACATAAACTCTTCTTCATTCCATCTTCTTCCTCAGCCTAATTATGTTAACTTTAACAACCTCAAACTCTTATACATCCACTATAAACAATATTTACACACAAATTCTTACCCAATAATCAAATTCCAAAAATCGAAATCGAAGTCGAAGTCGAAACCTCTCCCCCATTCAACCGTAATTACAACCCTTACATAAAACTCTTCCCAATAACCACAATAAATCACAAAACATATAAATTAAGAGGAAAGGATTTACCTACTGGGAGGAACTTCTTCTCCATTCCCACTAGTTCTTCAACCTGACACCAAAAACAACCCGAACATAAAACCTAGCTAACTCATCGCTCTCTCCCTTGCATTTCTTTTCCCAGTCTCTTCTTCTCTCTGAATCTTAACGTTAAACACACACACACACATGTACTTATTTACATATAGGCAAAGGTTGGCCAAAAAGTGACGGGTATCTTTATTGACTGACACACCCAAAACCTCCTAGATTCCACTTAGATCCCCTTTTGTTTCCTCTCCTTATAACTTCCACATAAGTGATAATCACTTATAAGTTACACCCAAAATATTTTTGCCACCAAACAATTTAACTTAAAGAATTTCGTCATCAAATAAATCAACTCCCAGGGTTAATTTTTTAAAAATATGATGCAACACCCATAATTTCAGTTACTATAATTTTGCTCCCAATTTAATTATCATAAATTACACACTAGACCCTAACATTTGATAAATGTTATGAATTTTCAAGTTCGGATCTCACAAGGGACACTTAAACATGTAAATTCATACTCATATCGAACAATTCACATCTCGCAGGGCTATAATAAAACCGAATAATCACACTTCGCAACGCCACAATCATATTTCACAAATACTATGCCTCAAGCACACTTCGTATATGTATCAATCAATCTCAAAGTATTAGCCCAAAATATAGTTCAGATCAACAAAATTTATAAAATTTCAAATCAACAGAAAATAATCAATAGGAATAAAAATTTTAGATGATCAAAAGGATACTCTTTGTAAAGAAATTTAATGACAGGAGCATATTGTATACTATCATGTACCTCAAATCACCAAGAGATTCTGATAAATTTTATCACCACAGTATTAAGAACAACATATTCCAATTTCATAAAATTCAAGACTAAAATCACCATCCAATTTTGAACCCAAAACCTTGTTATTTTTTATTTTTTTCCTTTTTCTCCCTTCTTATTTCTCTCTTTTATTTCTTTCCTCCATTTTTAATTACTGAGTTATTGTCTTTTAATAGTCAAATGTTCCTTGGGCTCCAAGGTGATGATGCAAGACAAACATATGCATGCTTACATGCTTAGCTTACATCATGGCACCAATGGACTAGTATTTAATGGGCACTTGTTCATTGAATCCTTTAAGTTTTTTTTTTGACTTCACTTTCTTCCCAAGATATTTTTCTAGTTATTTTTTTAGTCTCTCCAATTTACAGTAATTATTAGAGTTTTAATAATCATAATTAGATCCCTCTAATTTTTAGCAATTCATTTTTTTTTTTGGATCAGCTTGTCACATTTGAGATTTTGAAGTATGCTATGATCTTATATGACTTATTCGCTTAAAAATTGTTGTGTTTCTTTGAAAATGCAAAATTTGAGATTTTGAACTTACTACATATTTGATAAATGGCAAGGTTATGACAATGATTTTAAAAAGGGTTTTCAAGTATAGAAAATAATGATTCTTAAAAAGTGTATGTTTGATACTAATAGATAGAGGGTTAGTAGACGATTTGGGCCCTATTGAGTGGGTGATTAATCCTAATTAATGCATGATTTAATTAAGTTAATAGGTCAATTGTGTTAGTTAAACAAAGTTAAACTAATCAAAATTGACTTATTAAGGTTAGTGTGTGAATTAGGGATAATGCATTAATTGTTATTCTTTTCAGAGTTTTATGCGTCAAAACTACAAACTACCGGGGAGCCAATTGTGACAAAACTACAAATTATTGGAGAGCTATTTATCAAAGCTACAAACTATATGATGCCAATTATTAAGCTCAAAACAAAGAGAGATTAAATAATCGAAATGGCATCTTTGGGGCTTGTGAATGACATTTTTGGGGATTGTGAATGACAACTTTTGCAAGCTTGTGAATGACAACTTTTGGAAGCTTGTGAATGACAATTTTTGGAAGCTTGTGAATGACATCTTTGGGGCTTGTGAATGTCATCCCTAGGGGTTTGTAAAAGGCATCTTTTGGTTGCCTATAAATACCACCCCTTTGTGGCTTGTAAAGAATATATTTTTTGCTAGAGCTCTTGGTAGTGGAATACCCTCCAAGTTGTTACTTTTTTTGCATGCTTGCTAGATCTCTTTTGGTTGTGGAATACCCTCCAAGTTGTTGTTGCTTTCTTTGTTATTATTTTTTTTGTATTATTGCTTTTTTTTATGGTATTATCATCTCTTGATTGTGGAATACCCTCTAAGTAGTTATTGCTTTCTTTTATATAATTATTTTCTTTTATTGTATTATTGTTTTCTTTTACTTCCATTGTTGGAGCTTCCTTCTTCCCTTAGAGGAGTGAAACTCTTCCACTTTTCTAGAGCTTTACCAAAGTCGTGAATGGTGGAACGTGATTCCCTCATTCTTTGCCGAAGATCGTTTATATTGATGCATTTTGTTTATGCTTAGTTCTAACCATTATTTCTTCATAATGTCTTCCCAGTTCATTGTTGTATTTACTTTAACCATGAGTAGCTAAGCTTTTAGTTGGCTAATCCAAGGGAGACCTCCTTTTGGGTATGTCATTTCAACTTATTGTCTTTCCTCCTCTTGGTGTACGATGGTTCGGTTTTACTGGGTTGAGAGTGGATGTGGTTGTGAGTCTTTGATATCCCACGGGTTATGCTTGGATCCTCATCATCTCGCCCCTAGCTTCCCACAAATCAATCGTTCATCTATGTACCATTGGAGGAAGGTTTCGCGTTGAGTTGGGATTCCCATTGGAATGACCTCTTTGGATTAGCCAACACTTGTTTTCATTTCTTTATTACAACACAAACCACCACTAAATTTCAAAACAAAATGATTTTACACTTTTCTTTAATAAAAATCACCTTCATGATGGTTCACTTCGTTCCCTGAGGAGACGACCTTGGAATACTTTTTCAGGTAAAACACGACACTCAAAAGACTCCTTGCGATTGAGAAGCACTTTTGTTCACACACACACATTTTATTCATCCCATTCTATTTTTTTCTTGCCCTTTCTTTTGACATCGTCCCAAGGAAATGTGACACTCCCCCTCACACATACATCATACATTGAGGGAATGTTCAGAGGTTAGGAACCACAGGGAAATAAGTCAAGCATTTTTGGCGTCGTTGCCGGGGAAGGCAAATGTCAAACCAAGGAGGTGATTTTCGGACGACAAAGGTAAGTCTCGTGATCTTTATCATGGGCTGAGGTACGTTGTCCTTGTATATATTCTTGTTTGTGTATAATTTAAATTTTTGATCCTTTGTTGCATGTGAGGGCGGGACGAGCAAAACCGATTGGTTAGACAACTCATAGACCCTACCATGAATATTGACCAAGACCCACCCGAGGATGCGGGTGATAATTTCAATAATGTTGTTGCTAATCCTAATGTTCAAGGGGGTAGGGTATTGCAACCACCTAGAGTGCCAAACCCACTAGTGCATTTTCCCCCACCTAGGAATGAAGGGAACATCATCCAGATTGATCCTCTGGCAAGGTCAATGCGGGATTTTCTTGAACTAACACGTAGCACCACTCCTTCTTGCACCTTCCTTCCGATCCAAACCCATCTCTTCATAGTCAAACCAGGGATATTGCAACTACTTCCCGAATTCCATGGAATTGAGAACGAGAACCCATATTCACGTATAAGGGATTTTGAAGACATAGTTGCAACCTTTACCCCCAATCATAATATGGAAGATATAGCAAGGATGAAATTGTTTCCTTTCTCCCTGAGTGATAAGGCAAAAACGTGGCTTCAATCCTTGAGATCCCGGACCATAAAATCTTGGGAACAAATGATCTCTGTGTTTGTGAAAAAAAAAATTCCTGGTGCATAAACCACCACTATAAAGAAGTAAATTCAAAATTTTTTGGAGAATCCCAATGAACAATTCTACCAAAGTTGGAAAAGGTACAAGGAGTTGTTACAATCCATTCCACACCATGGCTTTGAACTATGGCAATTGGTGAGTTTTTTCTATGAAGGAATTACACTAGACCATCGATAGTTCATCGACATGATGTGCAACAGGGAGTTTTTTAGCAAAGACCCTGATAAGGCCCTAGACTATTTTGATACATTGGCCCAAAATGCATATTCTTGGCACACCACTGTCCCTACCAATGTACCAAGGTCTTTGCATCAAGGGAGTGGCCAACCAAAAGGGAGAGGGATGTACGATCTAAGAGACCGGGAAGACCTACTTTCACAAATTTCTATGAGAGGTGAATAGGAGATGAGAGGTGTCCCATGTGTCACGAACCGAGGAGATTTGTTCTATTTGTGAGAGTGTCGAGTATTCCATATCGAAGTACCCGAACATTCCGGTGGTTAAGGAAGCATACCATGAACAAGTCCATGCCTTCAATCAACCGAGGTAATCATTTTCTCTAAATTCTAATACTTATAATCCGGGGTGGAGTAACCACCCCAATTTTAGTTGGAGGAATGAGAACCCCATCCCTCATTGTTCTAGTGAATATACACCTCACGTACCTCCTAAGCAATGTCAATACCATAACCAATACCAAGGTCATGGGCAAGCATTTAGCTCTCAATACCCAAGGCCCAATCAGCAAGGGTATCAATCAAACCCGCCACCACAAAATTTCTCTCAAAATCCACCTCCACAAGGCTTTAACCAACAAGGACCATCAAATCCATCCACCTGGAGGAACTTGGAGGATGTGCTCTATAACTTCATCCAAAGCCATACCACCTTCAATAAAGACATTTCGGCCCAACTCACCAAGATCACCAATGCCATTAAGTTGTCTCAACAAGAGAAGGGGAAGTTCCCCGCTCAACCCCAAGAGAATCCCAAAGGACAACATATGGTTGAGTTGGCCGAGCCCACCAACCAGAGTTGTGAGCAACTCAAGACAGTCACCACCCTTCGAAGTGGCAAACAAATGGAAAAGAATGTGGTGCCAAAGGTTTTACCCAAGGCCGCATTGCCAATAAAAGAGGAAAATGAGGGTGAGGCCAAAGAAAATGTGGCTGAAAAAGGTGAGGTGAGTGAAAATAGAGAAGAAGAAGTGGTTAAAAAAAGAAAATGTGATTGATGACAACATGTTTATTCCTCTTATGCCTGCCCCTTTCCTGAGTCGTTTGAAGCCACCTGCCAAGGTGGCTAATTATACTGATATTTTGAAAATGTTCAAACAGGTGAAAATCAACATCCCACTCCTCGATGCCATCAAGCAAATACCATTATGTGCCAAAATTTTGAAGGACCTATGCATGGTGAAGAGGAGATTGAATGTTCTAAAGAAAGCATTCTTAACCAAACAAATGAGCTCCATATTAAGGACTAACACTCCTCCAAAATTCAAAGACCCTGGTTGTCCAACAATTGTCATTACCATTGGGAATTTCCAAGTGGAGCAAGCATTGCTTGACTTGGGGGCAAGTGTCAATCTCGTCCCCTACTCGGTGTATCAACATCTTCAACGTGAGGTGTTAAAGCCCACGTCAATTACACTTCAATTGGCGGACTGTAGCATCCGCACACCAAGGGGAGTAGTGGAAGATGTCTTGGTTCAAATTGATAAATTTTATTTTTCTGTCGATTTTATTGTGCTAGATACACATCCTATTGATAACCTTAGTTCTCAGATCCCCATTATACTTTGACGTCCTTTCCTTGCTATATCTAATGCAGTGATAAATTACAGGAACGGTCTAATAAAATTGGTGTTTGGGAACATGACCATGGAGCTTAATGTGTTAGATTTGGAAAAACAACTGGGGGATGACGAGGAGGTAAATGAGGTCAATAGAATTGATACCTTGGTCGAGGAGCATTTGGAGTTGAAAAGGATGTTGAAATTCAAGGAGAATGAACTTGTTGATCTTGAGGAGTTGGATGAGCAGGAGAAGGTAGAAGAGTTGAAGGGATAAGAGGTTGGATTCCCACATTTGAGGAGTTACCCAAACAAGAAAATAAAATTTCCCATTTGATGAGCAAAAACTAAACTTAGAGTTGAAGTCATTGCCCTCATATTTGAAACATGCCTACCTTGGCGAGGGAGAAACATTTTCGGTGGTCATTAGCTCTTCCTTGAATGCGGAACAAGAAGAACGACTCTTAGAGGTATTGAGAAATCACAAAGGAGCAATTGGGTGGACACTTGCCGACATCAAGGGAATTAGCCCTATCATTTGCACCTACCGCATTTACCTTGAGGAGGATGTCAAACCTTCCAGAAAACCTCAAAGGAGATTGAATTCGAATATGAAAAAGGTGGTGAGGGATGAGGTTTTTAAAACTACTTGACTGGCCATCATTTTTTCAATTGTCGATAGCAAGTGGGTAAGTCCCACTCAAGTAGTGCCAAAGAAATCTGGAGTCACAGTGGTGGAAAATGATGAGAATGAGCTTATACCTATAAGAGTGATCACCGAATGGAGGGTATGCATCGACTACCGGAAACTGAATGCTTACACAAGGAAAGATCATTTTTGATGCTATTTCTTGATCAATTTTTGGAAAAGGTAGCAGGGCACTTGTTCTACTGCTTCCTAGATGGGTACTCTGACTACAATCAAATTGAGATCGCATTGGAGGACCAAGAGAAGACAACTTTCACCTGCCCATATGGTACCTTCCCCTATAGTCGTATGTCATTCGGATTATGCAATGTCCCTGGGACTTTTCAATGGTGCATGATGGGAATTTTCAGCGATATGGTGGAGAAGATAGTGGAGGTCTTCATGGATGATTTTTTCGTGTTTAGAGATTTATTCGACGGATGTTTGAAAAACTTAGAGAGGTGTGAAGAAAAGAATCTCATGTTGAATTGGAAAAAATGTCACTTCATGGTGACAGAAGGAATCGTGTTGGGCCATATAATATTGATAAGCGGTATTGAAGTTGACAAATCCAAGGTGAAGACCATCTCCAAACTCCCACGCTGACAGCCATCGAGGGAATCCTATCATTTTTGGGCCATGCAGGTTTTTATCATCGATTCATTAAGAATTTCAGTGCATTGGCCCTACCCCTGATGCAATTACTGTCTAAGGAGGTCCCCTTTGAGTGGTCGGATGAGTGTGAGGTATCATTTAAAAAACTAAAAAGCATGTTTATCACGCCTCCTATCATGCGACCACCCAATTGGGATCTACCCTTCGAGCTCATGTACGACGCGAGTGATTACGCGGTCAGCATAGTACTTGGTCAGAGGGAGGACAATAGATCATATGTGATACACTATACTAGCAAAAAACTTAATGAGGCTCAAATGAATTACACTACCACTGAGAAAGAATTGCTAGTTGTAGTGTTTGATTTAGATAAATTCCGTTCATACGTCATTGGTTTGCCTATTGTTGTTTTCACTGACCATTCTGCCTTGAAGTACTTGTTATCTAAGCAGGATGCAAAACTAAGACTCATTAGGTGGATCATTCTCCTACAAGAATTTGACTTGACAATTAACGACAAGAAAGGAGTTGAGAATGTGGTGGCGGATCACTTATCCCGGCTGGTGGTGCATGAGACTAATGAGCTTATTCCTATTCCCGACTCTTTTCCTGATGAATATTTGCTTTCAATTCATTCGATATGTCCTTGGTATGCTGATATATGTAATTTCCTTGCAACAGAACAAATACTGCCGCAATGGAGCCAAAAGGACAAAAGACGATTCATGGGGGATGTGAAGTACTTCTACTTTGACAATCGTATTTGTTCAGGTGTTGTCCCGATCAGGTCATGAGAAGATGTGTACATGAGAAGGAACAACGGGATGTCCTAGCATTTTGCCATTCACAGGCTTGAGGCAGTCATTTTTTAGCGAAGAAGACTTCCGCTAAAATTCTCCAATCATGTTTTTACTGGCCCTCTCTTATCAAAGATTGTGTTTCGTTTTGTAAAGGATGCGACAAATGCCAACGTTTGGGTAGTGTGACCCAAAGAAACATGATGCCCCTTTCTCCTGTGCTTGTCAAAGAAATATTTGACTGTTGGGGCATTGACTTCATAGGTCATTTTCCTAAGTCATTTGGCTATTTGTACATCCTTCTGACAGTGGACTATGTATCCAAATGGGTGGAGACTATCCCAACCAAGACTAATGACTACGGGGTCGTAGTCAAGTTTCTCAAGGAGAACATCTTTCCGAGGTTTGGGATGCCTCGTGCAATAATAAGTGATGGTGGATCACATTTTTATAATAGGTCATTTGCATCTTTAATGTTCAAATATGACATCACTCACAAAGTATCCACTGCCTATCACCCACAAACAAATGGCCAAGTCGAGCTAGCCAATGGGGAGATCAAGAACATTCTAGAAAAAACGGTTAACCCAAACAGTAAGGATTGGTCCAATAGATTGACCAATGCCTTATGGGCATACCACACTGCCTTTAAAACTGTTTTGGACATGTCTCCCTACCGGCTTGTCTATAGAAAGGCTTGCCAACTGCCAGTCAAAAATGGAACACAACGCCTACTGGGCCATTAAGACTTTAAATTTTAATTTGAGAATGACCGGTGATCATAAAAAGTTAGAGCTGAATGAATTAGAAGAGATTAGACGAGATGCATATGAAAGCTCAAAAATTTCAAAAGAACGGGCTAAAATCTTTCATATAAATCCGTTGTAAGGAAATCATTTGAGCCCTGCCAAAAAGTGCTTTTATACAACTCTCGCCTCTCCATTTTTCAAGGAAAACTCCGATCCCTTTGGGATGGCCCCTATCTTGTCAAGGTGGCCTACCCCAACGAAGTTGTAGAGGTCACAAACCCTGAGAATGGTCAAACATTCAAGGTCAATGGCCAAAGACTTAAGCCATTCTTTGAGGATTTTGAAGGACAGATGGTGGAGGAGGAGTTAATGGATCCGGTGTATCCGGATTTGGTGGAGTAGCCAGTGTTTATATATATATATTAATGTACAGTTGTCTTTATTTATTTATGTTATTTTTTATTTCATGTCACTTACTTTTTTTTATTGTATAGTTTTGTTTTTCCTAGCTTCAAATGTTGGTATTTTGTCAAAAGCTCCAATGCGAGGTGTTCTCTATCCCTACTCATCTTTTTACAGTCTTTAACTATATTTCATATCTTTTTGTTGCATTGAGGACAATGCGTGAATCAAGTTACGAGGTAAGGTGCACCATTTGCATGTTATACCAATGTTGGATCTAGAATATTCCTTTGTGAATATTCGTTCTTGCCGACACTTAAAAAAAAGAATATTCCTTTGCGAATATTTGCTTCAGCCGACACTATTAAAAAAAAAACTGGGACGCCTTTATAAGGCCTCCAAATTTTTTCCATCCACCGGTGTTGGCCTCCCCCTCTTTCCTCAACTTTCTTATTTCTTCTCTCTCTTTCTTCTTCTTCTTCTTCTTTGTTTTTCTCTGTTCTATATAAAAATAACCCACACCTTGCAAATCCATGACCATATTCCCCGAAGACCCAGTCATTTGTTTAATGATTTTCATTATATGTCTATATTTATACATAACTGTTCTTCTTCTGTTTGCACTTAGGTTAAAGGGTTTCCAGTCTAGTCAAAACCCTTATCTCGAAGAATAATTATCAAATTTGGTACTTTCTTTGTAGGTTTTGGCAGATGAACGGATCTCTACTTCTCAAATCCTAACTCTATTTGCAGTTCTGATAAATTCAAAATATTTGGGAAATAGTTTTAGTTTGTTGGGAGGTGTTGTGATCTATAGTTTCAGTTTGTTCCAGTTTCATATTTTTGTATATTTACAGTATTTTCGCTTATATTTTATGATCATGTCAAATGCAGCTTGAATTGTCTTTGTGACTAGCAAACGTTAAAGAACCAGATAGGGTGTCCTTAGTTTAGTGAACATGGATAATAAACTTTTTTGGTTTAGTTTAAGTGTTTTGTGCACTTTTTCATCTAATGTGCATACTATGATAATGAAAAAAGCAAGAGATGTGAGAAAAATTGAAATCCGAGAGCAGCAAGCAAAATCGTTGTGTGGCAGAAGCACTTTTGCTAAACGTCGTTGGTCCAAACGACTGGGTGCTTGTTATCAATGTGACAGGATTTTTCACATTAAAAAACATAATCAATGTTCTGAACTAATTTCGAGTCGTGCAATTAATCGATTAAACTGAATAGTACATGCAATCGATTAAACATTCGGACCATGAAGGTTAATGGTCCGAATGTTTGTAAAAATTGTAAATATCTTGTTATTAAATGTGCAAAAATAAAGATGTGGTTCGAATAAAGAATGTCCTAAAATACCAACCTGTATCGTGGGTAGGGACTTATTCCTGAGACGTCATAGTTTTTCAAGTTCAATTGGTGCATCTAGTCTTCTTTCAATTTTCATAGATAAATGAGTATGTTAATAATTTTGAATTTTATTTAATGTTCAAAAAAAAGGATATTTACATACTCATTTATCCTTGAAAAATGGTATGTTAATAATTTTGAATTTTATTTAATGCTTGAATGCTAGATTCAAAAAAAAAAAAAGAGGGTATCTCATTTTCCATGGTATTTTCATTTTTCTCATTGCATGATTCTTTATGCCTTGAGGATAATGCATAGTTCACGTTGGGGCGGTGAGGTGCACCATTTACATGTTCCACCACTTTTTGTATAGAATAAATTAGAAATGTGAAAATTTTAAAAATTTTGGACACTTTTTGTGAAAAATATCCAATATTGAACTATATTCCTCTGCCCTAATTGTTGTGGGATTTGTGATTACTTGATCTTCATTTTAAACTTTGAATACATGAGCACATTATAGAAGTTTATTCTATTGCTAAGAGTATCACATACTTGTTTGCTTTTGAACTCAACCATAAGTGCACCATGAAGTTGTAATTTTGATAATTTAAGGATTGAGTTCACATTTAGTGCTTGACATGAATAGTGGATATGAGTAGGAACTCATGTGAGCTTTAGTGTCAATCCTTGTTGGAAGGAACTTACATTTACTCAATGTATAATTTTTCAAATTTCATATTTGTTCAATAATCTCATTATGCTAGTTTTGGTTAGGTGCATTTGGGTAGTTAATTGACTTTGTCTTGATATATACAATGTTCCCCCATGCTTATCTAGAGGATATCTTAGGCCATTTTTTAATATTTTGAATCTTAGCCTTCTTCTTGAGAAAATATTATCCCTAGTTCCGTGATTAAGCCTTAATTGAATTCATGTCCATGCCATACATTTGACCAAGCCAAGGAAAATGATAAATATCTACCTTACCTTGGTTGTTCCTAGTGCTAAGTATGAATAATCAAAAAAGATAAGGAAGTATGGTGTGGAAACTCAAACAAAAGGGTGAATGATATTGAAACTCAAGAAAAAAAAATGTTAAGGAAAAGAAAGAAAAGGAAACAAATAATGAAGTGATGGTGTTAAACTAGAAATCCCATAAAAAGGGAGGTCTTTTTGAAATAAAGGTCATTCATTCGGAACAACTCTCTTTGTTATCCTATATCATTCGTTTTCCTTACCTTAATATCACCCCCAATGCCTCATTACAACCCGTGAAAGTCCTAAATGATATAGAGAAGCATGGGGGATACATACTTTTTAAGAAAAAGAGAAGTTAATTTTGTTATCTAGTGCCCTAACATTCATTTCATGAGATTATGCCAAGGTTGTTTCAATTTTTTATGAATGTGCTTCATTTTTGGATTATATGTGAGTATATTTCGTTTGAGCACAATATTCTATCTCACATATACACATGGAGAGCATGCCAAGATAATCATAGTGTGATTCATTGTTGAGAGAAACCCTTGGTGAGTTTTGCATCAAAGCTGAATTTGGATAGCTATGTGAATGTGGATTCCATTGTGTAAATGTTTAGAATTACATGTTCATTTCACACACACGTGAGTTTTGAAAGGAAATGTGTATGTGAATACTCTAGAATAGCATTTAAGACTATGATGTGTCTCATGTGTGGTTAGTTCAGATTCAGTGGACAAAGCTATTTTAACATCCCAGTGCTAGTTAAGATAAGGGAATATGCTATAAATATTGGATATAAGGAAAAAAAGTTTGTAGGTACCTTCACTGGAAACCTTCACGAGACAAAACTCGTCCACTAGAGATCACCTAGGGGTTTAACGACTTGTTGAATATGCTAAATGTAATCGTGTTATCTACGAAAGTGATATTTTTTATTGTTATTTATTACTAGGGACTAGTAATGTTTAGGTTAGGAGGTGTGATTAATCCTAATTAATGCATGATTTAATTAAGTTAATAGGTCAATTGTGTTAGTTAAACAAAGTTAAACTAATCAAGTTAAGGTTAGTGTGTGAATTAGGGATAATGCATTAATTATTGTTCTTTTCAGAGTTTATGCGTCAAAACTACAAACTACTGGGGAGCCAATTGTGACAAAGCTACAAATTACTGGAGAGCTATTTATCAAAGCTACAAAAGAGAGATTAAAGTAATCCAAATGACATCTTTGGGGCTTGTGAATAGCATCTTTCGGGATTGTGAATGACAACTTTTGGAAGCTTGTGAATGACAATTTTTGGAAGCTTGTGAATGACAACTTTTGGAAGCTTGTGAATGACAATTTTTGGAAGCTTGTGAATGGCATCTTTGGGGCTTGTGAATGTCATCCCTTGGGGTTTGTAAAAGGCGTCTTTTGGTTGCCTATAAATACCACCCCTTTGTGGCTTGTAAAGATCATAATTTTTGCTAGAGCTCTTGGTAGTGGAATACCCTCCAAGTTGTTATTTTCTTTGTATGCTTGCTAGATCTCTCTTGGTTATGGAATACCCTCCAAGTTGTTGATTTCTTTGCTATTATTTTTTTTGTATTATTGCTTTTTTTATGGTATTATCATCTCTTGGTTGTGGAATACCCTCCAAGTAGTTATTGCTTTCTTTTATATAATTATTTTTTTTATTGTATTATTGTTTTCTTTTACTTCCATTGTTGGAGCTTCCTTCTTCCCTTACAGGAGTGAAACTCTTCCACTTTTTTAGAGCTTTACCAAAATCGTGAATGGTGGAACGTGATTCGCTCATTCTTTGTCGAAAATCGTTTATATTGATGCATTTCGTTTATGATTAGTTCTAACCTCTATTTCTTCATAATGTCTTCACAATTCATTGTTGTATTTACTTTAACCATGAGTAGCTAAGCTTTTAGTTGGCTAATCCAAGGGAGACCTCCTCTTGGGTATGTCATTTCAACTCATTGTCTTTCCTCCTCTTGGTGTACGATTGTTCGATTTGATTGAGTTGAGAATGGATATGGTTGTGAGTCTTTGATATCCCGTAGGCCTGGTCATGTGTTATGCTTGGATCCTAATCATCTCGTCCCTAGTTTCCCACAAATCAATTGTTCATCTATGGACCATTGGAGGAAGATTTCGAGTTGAGTTGGGATTCCCATTGGAATGACCTCTTTGGATTAGCCAACACTTTTTTTCATTTCATTATCATAACACAAACCACCACCAAATTCTAAAACAAAATGATTTTACATGTAATCCTTTGGATTAGCCAACACTCTTTTGAAATCCTTTTGTATTTACATGTAGAACTTATTTAGAAATGTTAGCACACAAACATTGTATTTGAAAAGTTTGTCTTGAAACATTTATGGTGTACATTTGATTATATCATAGAGAGATTATTAGTTTGGGTATTGTAATATAAAATTTTGACTTTTGGTATTAAGTTTTGCTATATATTGGTATTTAATGTAGTGAAAATTGAGAGTGTATCTGTCTATCTGCCTGTTTGTCTGTCTGTCTGTGTCTTTGTTCTATTTTCACTTTTTCCTCTCCCTATTCTTAGTTTTGCTTCCAACCCCCCACCCCGAAATTTGAATTGTTCGACAGATAGATCACAATAATATTTTTCATTCTGGATATGGTCTGCAAGTATTTGATTTTTGATTTGACTTGGACTATAATGACTTAAGCCTTGGAAGGAAACTTATTTGGGGGTAAGTCCATATTTAAACTTATATGTAGGTACTTATTTGGGGTTAAGTCCATGTTTAAACTTATAGGTACTTAAGTCCACTTATTTTTTAAATCTCAAAGTTACCCCTAACGGTGTTAATTTTGTCCAACTATGGAAAGTTACATAGGTTATATCATTGAGGTATATATGAAAACTCTTGATTGAGTTATATATGAAAACCGTTTATTAAATATTATGATAATTAACGGAAGTTTTATATGGAAGTTATATATTCTGATAGTTATAAATGGAAAGCTTAATGTACGAATAAATTGTTGGTCTATTAAGTCAAAATCATATCACAAAATTTCCTTAATAACAGTATAATATAGGGAGACTGAACAATGTCAATAGAGTTTAGTAACACGAATATTAATATATAGTAACATTCATGTTACTATATGATTGAAATTATAATTATGGTTGTGTTACATGTACAGTCGTGTTACTATACTGAACACTAATGTGACTAAAATGAATTTTAACATACTTGCAAATCTTGATAAATATATTATGTAACATACACTTTAATATTCACAGTAACATCAAAACTTTGTGCTCAGTAATACATCTAATTTTATAAAATATAAGACAATAGTTTTTTTTACAGTAACATAAACTTTCGAATAATTTTAGTGAAAATACGATCCACAAATTGAAAATTTATAAAACGCTAAGTAGTAATACACAATTGACAGTTGAATTACGACACTCAACACTAATTGTGAATATCAAGACATCAAAATTTTGAACTCTATTTTTTTATTCACGTACAATAATATGAAATTTTTTCACAGTAACACAACCAAGGAATACTCGATTGTCTTTCCCAACAAAAAAAATTAACAAAATCGAAATCTATAACACTTTAATTTAGTACTAATTTATGAGTTATCTTGAATTTCGGTTACAAGGTTAATGTCCACATTTACAGAATTAAATTCCTAATTGTTATTACTTTTTTATCATGCTACTATTTTTTTGTGAGCATGTTATTATTTTTTTAATGACCATGTTATTGTCTTTGTTGAGTATGTTACTATTGTTATTTTTTAAATATTAATATTTTGTCGATGGAGTCCAATGTAAATTAGAATAATATATTGAAATTGTATTTTATGGAATGTAATGAGTTTGAAATTTGAATATGAACGATTTTTGGTAAATGTCGCTTTCTTGTTTTTCGGATAAGGAAACATTGTGGCTTAGAAGATTGTAGCCGGATTTGAAGGAGATTATGAATGAGATGTATATGGCTGGTTATTGTATCTATAAATTTCGTTTATAGCATTCCTACAGTGAAGGGTTATAATAGTAAAATTGACAAAAATTGACTTAAAACCAAATAAATTTTTTTGACGGACTTATCTTCAAATAAGTCCGTATAGCGGCCTCCAAATTTTCCTTTAATGTATCCAAATTTAAGAAGACTTTGTGGGCCTCTAATTGCCACCTCGACTTTAGTTGGATTATATTTTGATGGATACATGTTGATTATGTTTAATTAGTTTGAATTATGTTAAGTTCTCAAAGGGATACTATTACTAGTTGGTTGAAAGCCTGATTTTTTTATAAAAAAAAAAAATCTGCTTAAATTTTTGAAAAAATATGTTTTGATTAAATCAAATGTTTCATTTCATTCAATTCTCATTGTAAACTAACAAGAAATTTTGAGATAAATATCACTTTTTATTAAAACACGCTTTAATGAAAATTGAGACGTGATAGATTCTTTTACAACTCAACTTTAGTAATAACTTTAGTAAAATTGGGACGTGACAGATTCTTCAGTAATAACTTCTAAGTGTAGTTGTGATATCCTTTCATTATTTGATCTCAACTGCTC
>JAHQCQ010023455.1:0-10733 GCA_023539305.1 Ilex asprella | reverse complement strand
AAATTTATCAAGAGATCCTTTTTGAGATTCTATTAGTTGATCTATTTTTTTTTTTTTTTTTAATTTTTCGTATCCACTTAGTTATCTTCTAGGTGCCATATTATTATTAATATATTATAACTATATAACAACCAAACAAACACAATTCACAATATATAGTATAGTTAAAAATATATAACAAAAAAAATTAAAATTATGAAACAATAGAACCTGGCTTGAAAGTCTTGAATGATCTCAAATGTTGCAATGAAAACTCGAGTTGATGTTGATGATGAAGGATGGAGTGGAGGACGAGTCAGTCACCGGTGGCTGTTCGTTGTTGCTATGTAGCACTTCACTTGGGACTTGGCAAAAAAAGAGTGATATGTGAGTGAGTATTGAGGCTTGACCGCTTGAGAGCACTGTGTGAGAGAGAGGGGGAAGAAAGAAGAGTTTTTTTTTTGTTTCAGACTAGTTTCGGTTTAATGTGTGTGTGTGTGTGTGTGTGTGTGAGAGAGAGAGAGAGAGAGAGATTGTTTGTTGTAAAAGAAAGATATGATTTCACTTTTTTATTTTTTTTTGTGGCTTTGATTTGACCTTTTAATTTTTTTTTATATTGTTAATTTTTGTAGATATTTAATATTTGGATTGAATTATGGGCCTATTGATTGGGCTTATATTTTTATAAGTTTTTTTTTACATGGGTTATTTACCATGTTTAAAAATTTGGGGCCTTTTTTTAAAATGGGGCCTAAAGCCCAGGCTTTTTTACACCTGCTGTTGGGCCGGCCCTGAGCTGACACCACATGCCCCAAGAATTTCACCTCAGTCAGCCAAAATTCACACTTGTTGAAATTGACGTACAACTGATGGTCTCTCAAGGCCTGAAGAACAATTCTCAAGTGACCCCCATGCTCCTCCTCAGACTTGGAGTAGATCAAAATGTCGTCAACGAAGACCACGACAAATTGATCTAGGTAGGGTTGGAACACCCTATGCATGAGATCCATGAATTTCGTTAGAGCTTTCGTCAATCCAAAAAGCATGACTATGAACTCGAAATGCCCATATTGCGTCCTAAACGCTGTCTTATGGATATCCTCCTCCTTAACTCTCAACTGATGGTAACCGGTGCAGAGATCTATCTTAAAGTAGATCTGAGCCCCCCTCAGCTATCGAACAAGTCATCAACCCTCGACAAAGGGTATCTATTTTTGATAGTAACCTTATTCAACTGTCGATAATCTATGCATAGTCGAAGGGTCTTGTCCTTCTTCTTTGAAAATAACATCGGATCGCCCAAGATGAGGAACTTAGTCTAATAAAACCCCTGTCCAACAATTCTTGTAATTGGACCTTGAGTTCCTACAACTCTGCAGGCGCCATCCTATGTGGAGTAATAGAAATGGGCGATGTATCGGGACGTAACTCAATGGTAAAGTCTACATTCCTCTGTAATGGCAATCCCGATAGTTCATCTAGAAAAACATCCTCATACTCACAAACCACCCAAGACAGACCCAACTCCTGTCTCGCCTCATCCTCTAGTGTAAGGCTTGCTAGTCAACCCATCATCTGCCCGTGCCATCTAAAGTTGTACATGACTTGGGGCAAAACATCATGCTTATCTCCTTGAAAATGAAACAAATACCGTCTAGTGTGCAGGCAGTGACCCTGTTACGATCATAATCAATGACGACTCAGTATGTCGTCAACCTGCCCATCCCAAGGATGACATCAAACTCTGACATATCCTTGACCCTAAGGTCCACGGTGAGTAGAATTCCTGAGATCTCTAACTCACAATCCCGATATATCTGATCAACCCTCACTCTAGCACCTAGGGGAGAACTCACGTATTTCACACATGATGCAGCAATAAAGGAATGCGATGCACCAGAATCAAATAACACATTTGCCCATAAGTGAGTAAGTAGAAATGTACTTTAGATAACCGACTGATTTGTCGACTCAGTGTGAGGTGTGATGGCATAGACACGCCCTTAGGTCCCTGAAGTCTCGACCTGAGAGCCTTGTCCTCGGCCTTAACCCATGCCCTGACCCATCTGACCTGCTTACGGGATCCCTCCACGTGAAGTAGTGGGGCCTTGTGCGACACCCTAGAATGGATACTGACTTCTTTGGGCCATGGTGGGGTATGAAGGAGTATAGTGAGACTGTGAATATCCCACTGATGACTGTGACTGAGACGCCCCCTGGCCCTGGGATCCCTGCCTCTGAGAACAATTCCGTTTTATATGCCCCGGTTTGTGACAATGATAGGAAATCTGTTGGCCTGCCAGAAAAGGAGGCCTCTGATTTTCCCTACCTTGGGAGGACTGACCTTGGCTTTGGCCATGATAGCCGCAGCCCTGCCCTTGATGCCCATTCAGAGTAGAAGTCCTCTGCTTCTTTCCCGCATCAGAAGAAGAGGATTGACACTCTTTCTTCTTGTCTTTATCACCCATTTCTCGGATGTTCCTTGCATCATCAACCTCTCTCTCAATGGCTATAGCTGTCATAACCATCGTGTCCAATTTTTGTAGAAGAAGACCCACAATTTTACCTCAGATGGACAACTTTAAGCCATCCTCAAACTTCCTCACTTTGGCCATGTCTGTGGCCACATAATCATCAGCGAAATGGGCTAATTCTGTGAACTTAGCCATGTATTCAAGTACCATCATCGTTCCCTGCCTCAAGTCTAAGAACTCCTGGACCTTTGCATGTCGAGCAGCCGCCGGGAAGTACTTACCTATCAAGAGTTCCTTGAACTCTACCCAAGTCATTGCCTCAAAGTTCTTGGAGTCTTTAACCCAATCTCACCATACTTGGGATTCTCCCTCTAGTTGGAATGTAGCTAGTGTTATCTTAGTGGCATTGGAGGTGATCTCCATAGCCCTTAAGATCTTGTCAGCCTGTCAAAATCAATGATCAGTTACCATCGAATTTGCCCCTCCCAGAAAGACCAGAGGATTTTGGGCCTTGAACTTCTGGAGGTTACTTAATCCTCTTTGACCCACATTTGTACCAGTCCGTGCAATAGTAGCTGCTGTAGCACCAGCTTGAGCAATAATAGCAGCCGCAATATCAATAGCCTCCACGAAGGCTTGTTGGTCAAAAGCCAGTAGTGGTTGGTTGTTGCTCTGTCCACCCCGACGTTCCTTTCCTCTAGTTTCCATCTACACACACATAATTTAGTATCCCAAAGTTAGGGATCAAACACAAATGCTGAGAATTCTCTCATTATCCCCCTAGTAGAACATGTGTCATATACTAGTAGACGTTTAACCCTTGAACTACCCCGTTCATCCCTTTTCTGAACCCAAGGTGATGTTTTCTAATCCTAGTATTCCTGTTTTCCATATACATTCTATCATGTATATAATTTCACACAACAAGTAATACATAACATGTAGCAAGTAAAGCACATAACATGAAATGCGTATTAATGAGTGTGTGAAAGTGCATTCTAAATACTATATTATTGGATTAAAATGCTAAAATGTGAATAAAAATAAGTAGATATAATTTATATTATTGAATTTAATATCTATTCACATTGAGATATATTTAAGCATGATTTTATTGTATTTTAAATCTTAAATATTGCATTGTTGGTTGATGAGAGATAATTTACAATTGAGCTTTATATTTAACATTTTTGGAACTTTATTATTGGGCTTTTATATTTGTTTTTATTTTGATGGCAGTCTATGGAGTAAAAAGGCTGAAATTGATGTAGCTGTTAAGTGGGCCCAACACTTATAATTTTTATTGGGCTTGATCTTTCTCAAATTACACAAGATTTGGACTTTAGGGGCGGAAATAAAGGTGTTGGAATCAAGGAGGGATGAAAATGACTTTTCTCAAGAAAAAAAAAAGAGATTGACTTTAATTAAAACCTATGCTTTTTCTTTTTAAGGGGGGCGGCTGGCTAGTTCTTTTTTTTTTCCCTGGCTTGGTGTGGCGGCTGGAAAAGAAAGCAGAAGGAGGGAGGCGGCTGTTCTTGGCTGGGAGCAGGCGCCGATCAGTGCAGAAAAACTCCAATTGCTGCTGTTATGTTCTATTTCTTTGAGAGATTTTTGTTGTTCATTATATTTATGAGTAACTAAATTTTTAAGGTAGGGCAAGGGATGAACTTGCACACTAGATTGTATTTTATTTATTTTTTATTTATGCCTTTGAATTTAAATTAGTAAGACTCTTTTGTTTTATCATTCTTAATTTATTATTGATGTTTTCTTCTCTGAATAATTATAGAATTTATTTTATTTATGGATTTAGTCAGACTTTTCTATTGAATGGATTAGTTCTTTGATTATGTTTGGATCAATTATTTATCTATATTGATTTAATTCTTTGCTGCAATATTGCTTCTTGAGTATATTGTCGTCGTTGAATTTTCTCAATAGTGAGAATAATTTACGTATTTAAAGTGGTGAATAATTTTTCAAAGAGTTACATGTGGTTTAATCTTGATTAATAAATCTATATCTTCTGGTTGAGAATTTTGGGAATTGAATATACAATTGAGTTATTCAATGAATTGAGAATAATTAAAATACCGGATTTGTGCAAGGAATTTTCGACGCTTTACCGTTTCTCAAATTTGAGTACTTTTTTTGTTAGTTACTTTGATTCACTTTAATTTGTATTTTAAATTAATCTTTGTTCTCTAGTGATCAATTAATATTTTTTTTTAGTTTCTTTGTTCCTTCTACTATTCTTTTAGTTTGTCTCTCTGTAGAATCGACACCCCAAAGCTGTGCTATAATTACCGAGTTATTCTTTGGGTGTAATCACGTATGGAATGCAATGGTCTAGACCCATGCCCATCAAGCCCTAGGTTAATTGTATACCTAGGTTATGATACCAACATGTGACGACCTAAAATTCGGGAGTCCGTTGATTACCTATCAACCCGTGGGATATCTATGGATACCGATTAACTCAACATAGTGCCGTTATGCCCCTCTTATCGGGGTCCATAATTGAACAAAAATCGGGCAGAGTCTCCTTTGTATGGGAAACTCTACCCAAAACACAACTTGTGCATCATATAATAACAAGACTCATCCGAGGTCCAATATTCAACTATGATGACACCGGTTCCATTTATGAGTAAATATAGACCACACCGAGTCCATTTATCCATATTCATATAAAACATACACAGTTATATTAAAATAGTCCATATAAACCCTATTACAATTCCTTTACACATTACATGCCAAGATTTAATTACAAGTCTAATTTTACAAAAGAAATGGATTGAGAGTCACAAGTCGGCTTTTCTTCCTTAAGTGCCCGAGTGAGTGCCGTCCATCGGGGTACAACCCGTACCTAAAATATTTTCTTGTATAGGGTGAGCCACGCCCAGTAAAGTAAATCCTATAGAGGCTACTCCCCACCTAAGTGTACATGCAATGTTTACATACAACATTTATTCTCATCGACATTCTAAGGAAGAATATGCAACTCTATATTGGAATTTACCATGCCATGCTATGAAATGAGATATGACTCATTCATGCAACTTTAACCCGAGTCCTCACCGATTCCCACAACACAATGCAATGCACTTGTGAAATGAACTGTCATTTGACGAAAAATCCATCCAATGATCGTTTGAAATAAAAGTTATTTCATTATAAAACCAAATCACTGATGGGTATTACTCATTGAATGAGTACTTTTACAAAACAAAATTTTGTGTCTGGTTGGGCAACGAATTTTGGTATCTCAACCACCGGTCCCATAAACACCAGCACTTTTTTAGAATCACCGTCGGGAAGTGCCTGAACCATGTGACCGGGTTTTGCACCCGAGTGAGAGTCTAGCCCTGCTTACTATACCTGACACAAGTTTTCTTCCATGTAACCATGCGACTAAAAGGGGTCTTCGATCCACTTTTTTCAGAGCCCCCATACTAACCACCAAACAAGGTATTTGATTAACCATGCATACCACACACCCACACTCATGACTTATGCCCATGAATGTGATGCTAAAGTCATGACCAACATGCAATGAATTCCAAATGGACAACTTAAACAACATATCAACATATATCGTTGACAATTATAACATATACATATAATCTCCATAATTTCATCACAATGTTAAAACATCAACTAACATGTATCAACATTTATATTCAACACAATTGACAAGCATGTTATTACATAATCTATGTCAATAACACACTTAAATCACAAGGCGCATGGTAACACATAACAACCCACAAAAATCAGCACAAAACAACCCATGTCTAGCCCACAAAAAAACCCGTTTATGGCCCCAAAAATAGTCTCTAATTAGTGTACAAAATAGTCCCTAATTAGTGCACAAAATAGCCCCTAATTAGTGCACAAAACAGCCCCTAATTAGGCACCCAAAACAGTCCTAAATTTAGTCCAAAATACAACCACTTATAACAACGCATATTTCAACCCCAAAACGGTCCATTAATCAGTCCATAACAATCTCTAAAATCAGTCCACAATTCATCCCCTTAAATAGCCCAAAAAGAGAGGAATAAAATCAAAGTTCACTTGAACTTTAGAACTTCAAGAACACCAACTCCAGGCCAAAAAAATCTTGATTTTTTTCAAAGTCTCATCTTGGATCTTCAGTGAAATTTTTCGTTTTTGGTGTGGTTGCGTAGCCCTTGTCGCGTAGACAAACTTTAATTCTTGGCTCGATGGAATCAGACCGACAGAACTCCGAGAATCGGCGAAAGAAATCTTGATTTTCTCCATTTTCTCTCTCTCTTTCTCCCACACGTTTCAAACTAATTTTCAGCAGATATTTCTATGAAAAATCTAATTTTTAAGCCTATTTATAATTTTTAAGGCTTGACTCAGATCGCGCCACGTGTCTCCCACTTGCTCGAGTTTGATTACGGTTTAAGTTCAAATTAATTTTATTTAAAATTTAACTTAATTTTAAGGAAATTTAAAAAAAAAATTATTTTTTGGGACCTTTGAAATGTCATTCGCCATGCAGTTACCTCGAACGACGTGTAAAAAGTTCGACTATCTCAAAATTGGATGAAATTTGATAGGGTGACTAGATTTCGCGATACGAGTCCAACAGTGAAGTCCATTTCTTATCCAAGCCCTAGAACATGAGTATTTTAAATACGCATAAGGGTGGTAAATTATCATTTTACTCTTTTTTCGAAAAAGTTTAAATTTATCCAAATTTTACAGGACATCTTAGAGTGGAAGGTTTCTCAGATGCTGATTGAGCTGGCTCTCCCTCTGATCGAAGATCAACCATTGGTTATTGTACTTTCTTAGGAGGTAACATTATCTCATGAAAAAGTAAGAAATAATCTATGGTGGCAAGATCCAGTACTGAGGCTGAGTATAGGGCAATAACACAAACGACGAATGAGTTGACTTGGCTACTACAATTCTTCCAGGAGATTGAGTTTCCAGTTCAACCTCCTTTACAGTTGTTCTGTGACAACCAGACATCTATTCATATTGCTGTCAATCCAGTGTTTCACGAGAGAACCAAACATCTTGAGATTGATTGTCACTTTATTCGGGGACAAGATAGTAGCTGGGGAGATTACAACTTCATTTGTGAAAGCTGAAGATCAACTGGCAGATATGTTTATCAAAGTATTGAGTCGTACACGTCTCACAGCGATTTGTTCCAAGCTTGGATTATATGATATATATAGCCTAGCTTGAGGGGGAGTGTTAAGAGTATTGTGGTAGTATAAGTAAATTTTTAATAGTGATAGAGTAATATGTGTAATTCTTATTATTGTGAGTTAACTATAAATACAAATGATGTATGAGAGTTAGGTTAAGTTTTTAACCACTCTCTGTTCCTCTCTGAATATTGTCTCTAATATTATGTTAATCCTCCAAACATAACAACCTATTAACTTAATTAAATTATGCATTAATTAGGATTAATCACACTCCAACGTTTATTGTAGAGTGCGTAGATGAGTTTTTTTTTTCCTTGAGGGGTTTGAAGGTTCCCTATCACTTGTCATAGAGTTGCTTGATTCCTTACGAGGTTCGAAGAATTTTCACTATTCGCTCACGTTGACCGAGTTTGGAGGTTAGTAAAACATTTCTAAAAATATTTTGTTAAATTCTAATGTATTGGTATGCGCACTTCCTAAAATGTTATGGCCGTGTGGATTGATTTGATGATTTGTGCGTGTGTGTGGGCCAAATATAGTCGTAGTGTGAATCCTAGTTAATCAACTTGTGTACATGAGATATACTTGTTATTATCTGTTGCTTTGAGAATTATTCTATAGATAAGGATTACCTAATTGGATAAGGATTACCCAAAGGTTTGAAGGGATCGCAAAGGGTTTGGTCAAGTTTACAAATATAAACTAACCATACATACATGTCCTCCGATTGTATATTTTATATTGTCTAACCTAACAATCCATCCTTCTATCCAAAAGGGGAGTTTAGTAATTAAACAAATATGATACTTGAGCTAAGGTCAAGTTATATGTCCACATTATTTACTGACTTGATTAACAATAATTTCTTTTGTCTATCTCCCAAATATTCATTCACAATCTCTAAGCTTGACCTAGAGTCATCAAAACCTGTAATCAATCCCTAGCAGCTTTCACAAACCTCTTCATTTTGTCCCCATTACATATAATCTTGCATCCCCGTGATTCAATTTGGCACAAATATATTTTTTTAAAATATATCATAAGTAAAGATAGACGGCAAATGATCTCAATAATCTTTCTTAATTTAATACCACCTGATTTCTTATAATATAATCAAAATCAAAATTAGATTCCCAATGATTCAACTATTGTCTCTCAATTTAACAACATTAGCCACCATAGCCTTAAACATATTGCATAATCTCCAAGATGTTAATGATCTGCTTTAGTAGTATAACCCTAGTCTTTTATTCCAAAATTTGCTTAAAGTTTCTCTACTCATATCAAAACCAAAATAATTAGTTATCAATATTGATTCCTTATATTACATCCTTCCAATTATCCCGAAGAACTGTAAATATATCTTTTTCAAAAGTTATAATCTTCAATACTCATAATAAAAATCCTCAACTCTAACATATTTATATCTATCTTAATGACTTTTGAGAGAGAGCGAGAGAGGAAAATGAATTCCATGTTCTCACAACAAAACAACAATAACATTAAAAGATCTTACACCATGATAAAAGTTCGCACCAAATATTGAATATCATATTGTTCTAATAAATTTCCACTATATTTGATTTTGAGTTCTTGACCATCTAGAGTCTCTAGTCTAATAATATTCAACATTAAAGATAACTGGCAATAGTTAGTTAAACTTCTTAAATTTCTTTTTCATATGACTTCATATTTATCCATACCTTTGACTTTAATTTTCAATCAACATTTGTGAGAACAAATCAATTGTAAACTCCATACTCAACCAAGTGATTTCCGATGTTACTAAGTTTAGAGAGTTTGAGCATAGTGAACTAAGCCCACAACGAAATAAGATTACCTAAGTACATTGTCCTTAATGATTATTCTACTTATGACATCTCTAAACAATTAATACTTCCAAAACAACCTTAGCAAACTCTCCGCAATGATTCCAAATTAATATTTATACCACAATTCATACCCTTGTTCTGAACTGACATCCATTCATGATTATTTTATCATACCCCTTCAATTGATAATAATTGAACATTATACTCATGTTAGAATAAGATATATGACTCTTAAATTTTTTTACCATAAGACAAAAATCCTGATCGTTTCCCAATTTTCTAGTTTTTCAAGTATTTCATATAACTTAACACTTTCAATACTAAGTTTTGACTGTCCTAAGGATGCCCTAGTTTACTTTGTCTATACACAAAAAATAAAATCACTACACTTTGTTGTTTCCAAAAGTTCAATCAACCCTAAAAGTCTAGTAAACTCCAAAAATTGACCTAACTTGGAACAATAACCTCAGCATATTCCATAATCCAAACATAGAATAATCACCAACCTCAAATTCAACCATCCTATAGGCAAAATAGTTCTCAGAATATTTAACCATAAGATTGTTTTCATCTTATACTTACTACCACCCCTGGAAGTTAATCCTAGAATATTGAATTGTGAAGAGTTGAACTTTTTAGCAGATTTCAATGATTGTGTATTTCCCTTGTTAGTGAAAGGATTGATGAATTCAAATGAGAAGTTATATTTGATGAGTAGACAATTAAGTTGATGATCTAGTAATTCTACAGGGTAAGAAATTAGTCCAACAATTACATAGAATTATTGAGTATAATGGATAGTTAAAAATTGAGAATAGATGTAATAAATGAATGTTAGTGAATGAAGTTAAGCTTGCTGACTTTTAATAACTACTGTGACACCCCAAAAATCCGGGGGTCCGTTGATAACCCATCAACCTGCGGAATATCTATGGACATCGTATAACTCGACATCACGCTGTTGTATCCAATTACTAGGATCCATAATTTAATAAAAATTTGGGCAGAGTTTCCTTTGTACGGGGAACTCTACCTCAAAACCCAACCTGTACAATAAATTTCACATGACCCATCCGAGGCCCAATATAAAGCATTGACCACACCGGGTCCATTTATAAATAAACATTGGCCTCACCGGGTCCAATTACACATACTTATATCAAAACATGCAAGGTTACTTTAACATTAGTCCATATATCACCTATTACAATTAATTTGCATAATCTACATGCCAAAAACCAAGTTTT
>JAHQCQ010023454.1:0-10750 GCA_023539305.1 Ilex asprella | reverse complement strand
AACTCCGAGAATATGCACATTGATATAGAGACTTGATGGATAGTTGGGGTTAACTCCCCGAACAATTTATGACTTGGTTCATAACTAGTAGTCAACAGCCTAAGGATGCAGGGATGCTGCTAACACTAAAGAAAAGGAACGGAAAGACGTTGCGAGAATATGCACATTGATATTGGGAAAAAATGAATGAGGTGGAGGCATGCAACTCCGAAATTATGGTAGCATCCTTTAAGATTGGATTGCCAAAGAAAAACCCATTGTACCAGTCACTCACAAGAAGATCAACAATGAATATGGAAAAGCTCATGGTCAAGGTCGAGAAGTACGCCAAGGTTGATGATGACCTCGGTAGGGATGCAGGTAGAGAGCAAGTCGTGAAAAAACAACTCAACAGGGATAAATCGTGACAGCAGGCCTAAGAAGGAGCAAAAAGTAAGGAGAAATAGGGGTTCCCTTCGAAATCCCCGTACATGGGGGCACGGTGTTCAAAGAACCAATCTAGTGAATTCTTTCCCAAATTAAGGGAAACCCTTCTTCAAATGGCCAACCAAGTTCCAAGGTGATCCTGTCAAGAGAAATTCAAATTTTAGGTGCTTATATCACCGAGATGTGAGACGCATGATGGAAAACTGTTGTTCTCTAAAGCTGCACTTAGAAGAATTGGTTCAAGCTAGACACCTTTCACATTTTTGTGGATGATGGAAGCAAGAGTAACAACAACAACGTTGCAAACATCCCCCATGATTGGCGCACTTTCACTGGTATTATTGATTTGATGCATGCGACCACACACAAATAGCCACAAATAATTCGGTAAGCCCTAGGGCTGAGAATAAGAGGTTGAAGATGGACGAAGTAACCAGAAAAATTAGTTTTTCTGAGCAAGACTTGATAGGGGTACACCACCCGTATAACAACGCACTCGTGCTCGCCATCCAAATAACGAACTTTGATGTTAGGCGGGTATTGATTAACCAAGGGAGTTCCTCTAAAATCATATACCTAGGTCTCTTCAAGAAGCTAGGTCTCAAGGAAGAGGACCTCTTGATAGCAAATACCCCTCTGGTGGGATTTAGTGGAAAAATGGTTCTCCCAAAAGGGAAAATCACCCTTCCAGTCCGTATAGAACCAGTTTGGAAAATGATTGAATTCTTGGTGGTAGATGTAGAATCAGCATACAATGCCATTATGAGACAAACCTGGCTACATGAGATAAAAGTAGTCTCCTTGCCTCGTTTAAGGGAAAAGGTGGCACCGAAGTGCATGAAGGAGTTGCGAATCAAGAAACTAGGAAATAGCAATCAAAGGGTGAGTCGTCGACCAAATAAGACCAACACACTGAGCTGACTAAGCACACTGTCACAGACCTAAGGTACCCTTAGATGAAACTATTGAAGGTATTTATTGTTAGACTTTTCATTAACGACGAGGGAACATGCAAGGTTAGTCTCACTACTTGAGGAATATGTTGACGTGTTAGCTTAGAGATGCGCGAGATGCGAGGTTACCCCCTGAGGTCACTTGCCATCATTTTAATGTTGACCCAAGCTTCAAAATTGTAAAGCAAAAATAAAGGAGGTCGGCACTGCAACATAGGGAAATAATAAAAGAGGAGGTAACAAAACTATTGGAAGCACAGACCATCAAAGAAGTTTAGTACCCAATTTGGTTGTCAAATATGGCGGTGATGAAGAAGAAAACAACAAAATGGATGGTGTGTGTGTAGATTTTACATACCTTAACAAGGCATGCCCCAAAGACAACTTTTCATTACCAAAGATCGATCAACTAGTCGATGCAACCACTTGACACGAATGAATGAGCTTCTTTGATGCATATAGAGGATACCACCAGATTCCACTGGTCGAGCAGGGCCAGGAGAAAACATCATTCATAACCCTAAAGGGAATTTACTGTTATAGGGTAATGTCGTTTAGACTAAAAAACGTTGGGGCAACGCACCAAAGACTAGTTATGAAGGTGTTCTCCATTATGATTGGAGATACTATTGAAGTCTACATAGACGACATGGTGGTGAAAATCTAAAAATCCCACGACCACATGGCCGACCTAAGAAGAACTTTTGATGTCGTTCACAAATTCGAAATGAAGTTGAATGCTTCAAAATGCTCATTCGGGGTCGGATCTGACAAATTTTTGGGTCTCTTAGTCACCCACCGTGGAATTGAGGCAATTCCAAATCAAGTTGTGGATTTGACTTAGTTTCAACAACCGAAATTAATTAAAGAGACATTCATTCTCTAGATTGTACCTTAGGTGCGTACATCTCGACTTGGTGCAGGATTTCCTATTCAAAATCCAAGAAGGGAGTTGTGGAGCACACATAGGAGGAAGGTTGCTTGCCCACAAAGCACTGCCTCAAGGATATTGGTGGTCGTGTATGCAAAAAGATGCCCAAGAATTTGTTAGGCGGTGTGAAAAGTGCCAGATATTCTCCCTAGTCCCTAGGAAACCCCATACAAGATTTGATCCCATTAACAAGCCCTTGGCCTTTTGCTCAATGGGGACTTGATATAGTTAGCCCATTGCCCCAAACTCTGGGGAATAAGTGGTTTCTTCTAGTTGCAACTAATTACAAAATGGGTAGAAGTAGAACCTTTGGCCAATATAAGGGACAGAAACACCAAAAAATTTGTGTGGAAGAACATTATCACATAGTTTGACATTCAAACAGTTCTTATATCTAACAATAGGACTCAATTTGAGGGTGGTCCCTTCAAAGCTTTCTGTCAACAGTATGGAATTTAGAATCAATATTCCACTCTTGCTTACCCACAGAGTAATGGGCAGACAGAGATATTGAATAAAACAATCATTAATGGAATCAAAAAAAGGTTAGAAAAGGCAAAATGGATGTGGGTGAAAAAGTTGTCTAGCATATTGTGGATGTACTGAACCACACCCCGACATGCAATGGGGGAAACTCCATTTGCACTAGCTTACGATATGGAGGTTGTAATACCCTTGGGAATTGGATTGCAAGCACTCAGAATCAACTTTGTAATGGATGAGAGTAATAACTCCGCCATCAGCCAAGAGCTGGATTTTCTTGATGAAAAAAGGGAGGGGGCAGCAGTGCAAATGGTTACCTATCAACAACAAATAGCTCGGCCTTACAACAATAGGGTAGGTCCTTGAGCATTTGTTCTCAGAGACCTAGTCCTCAGATGTGTCATGGGAGCTGCCAAGGATCCGACGCATGGAAACTTGGGTATCAACTGGAAAGGTCCCTACAAGGTAACTCAAGTCACAAGAAACGAATCTTACAAACTCGAGACTATGAACCTGAGGTGAGTACCTCGGCCCTAGAATATAGCTAATCTGTGAAAGTTCTATTTTTGAAGTACCTTTGGAGAAAGGGTGCCCTTTATAGCTCTATACCAATAAAAAAGTAAAAAAGTACCTTTGTTAGGAATATTCCTCTTATGTAAAACATTTTTTATAATAAGAGCATATGTCTTTCTAACCTTTTGGATTTGTCAAATACTATTGTTTATCAAACCCATCCTACTAGCAAGGTAGGGAAGCAAAAATTTTGATAGAGGTAGAAGCCTAAATCAGGCGTAGTCACCTGATCAGATCTAGGTCCAAGGTTAGGCATGATAATGTAAACTGAACGGGCAATGATTTGAGATTGATTAGATCGGCAGGTCGGTGTGCACGCGAAAACTTTCTTTGAAGAAAGGCTTAAGGGGTCCAAGTCTTTTCACGAAAACCACCACTGAAAATTCTCTAAATATTTGAAGTTCCTAGCGAGAATGCTTGGGACCTAGTTCTCTGAAGAAGAGGCCGAGCAAAGGCCAAAACTTCTTAGAGTAAAAAAAGAGATTTTTTCTAAGTAAAAGTCCTTAGCAAGAATGCTTTGGACCTAGCTCTCTAAAGAAGGGCTGAACAGAGGCAAAAATTTCTTAGAGCAAAAAATGAGGTTTTTTCTAAGAGTCCCTAGCATGCTTGGGACCTAGCTCTTTGAAGAAGGTCCGGATGGAGCCCATAACTTATTAGAGTAAAAAATGAGTTTTAAGGGCCGAGTAGAGGCAACAAATTAAAATTCTATGTATTGAGAATCCCTAACTTAAAGTATATGGGACCAAAACTCTTTTATTGAATGTAAAAAGTTGATGTAATGAGTAGGTCCCTGGCTAAACACAAAAGGATCAAATCGTTTACAGAAAGACCAAACATGATATATTACAAAAGGTTGAATTGAAAATTTCTTTCATGGATACCAAAAGGAGAATACAATAAGCTTTTTCACATGAAAATATAAAGATTGTGTTTTCAGGAAGAAGCAAGAGGTCTAGAGGACCTAGGCATGGAATGGCACAGGAAGAGCTCAGAGGAAGAAGGCACATTAGCAGCTTTCAAAGCTGCAACCCAGCCTTTTGAGAAATATACATCTTCTAGTGATGGAATATGTAAAGCTAGATCATTTTTTGTCTTCACCATCCCCTGTTCAAAGGCAGCATCTTCAAGATCCTTGACTTCAGCCTAATTCCTCCAACAGAGTGGAGTGTTGAAGTTGGGTCTGGGAAAGCTCCACATTAATTGCACTCTCTGAACCTTTCAACTCCTCCACCTCCACTACAACCTTTTTGTTCTCATCTATAAGGCTGAGCATTTGAGTCTGAAAGACAAGCATTTCTTCACAAATGTTGGTATATTCTTCGTCAACAAACTTCTTTTTTGGCAATCCTCGCCCCAACTTCGTGAACTTTTTGGATTTCCTTATTAAAAAAGAGAAAAGAAATGAATGAAAATGCAAAGATAGATTACCTTTCTGAATTAAAAAGAAAAAAAGAAAGAAAGAGCCACGCAAATACAAGAATCATTTGTTGAATGGCTTGCCGAGCAATCTCATTATTAGATACTGCCTCATTCGTAGCTAGATCACGTGGCAGGATCACTCTCCTTGCTATCCCGATTGTGACTTTCACGTCCTCGACAGCTGAGTCCCGGACAATGATTTCTTTACCTTTTACTTTTAGGACAGGACAAAAGGCAAGAATTGGCCGCTCAACAAGAATTTCAAAAAGGGGGCTATATAGTCTTTCTTTTTTTTTTTTTCAAATACTCCTCGGTCTGCACGTCTGCATCAGCTGACCGAGTTGGCAATAAGAAAACTGAAGGATTAGCAGGCACTGCCTCAGAAGTAGGTTCAGGAGGAGGACATAAGTCTCATGGGTAACTTGTGTTTCAGCAGGTTCAAGGGCAGCATCAGAAGGTAATGATTGGTCAACTTTTGGGGCAAGTAAAGGAGTTGCATCATTAAAAATTTTAAAAATTTAAGGGGTGGATTAAGAGGTTCACTCGAAGAAAGGAAACTTAGAAAATTCTTCACTAATCTATTCCTTTTCAAATGAAGGGATAACGGATTTTTCTGAGAACGCTGGGTAATAGCATGCTGAGCTTGCAATACGTATCGGTCTTCAGCAAGTGTGGCATTGACTTGCTCAGGGACTGTAATGGACGAGTGATAGGTAGGGGTGTATCCAAGAAGGACATGGGCAACTCGGTAGAATAGACTCTCATTGAAAGACCACACTTTTCTCAGGTCTTCCATTTTCATCGGTGACATTTTTCCAACAAAGAAAACCCCTCTCGATCACGTGGATATTTATTAGGGTTAATTACAAATTATCCCCTCAATTATGAGTATTGCTACAATTAAGTATTGTAGGTTTTAATTTTGATAAATTGCTCTCTCAAAGTTTTCAATTGACCAAATTAACAGATAAAATTAATTACTTTTGATGATTGAAAAATGACGGAATGTGTTAATTGAAAAATATTAAAAATTAATGGTGAAAATTTGTTGAAATTGAAACTCAGAGAGTTAATTTTAACAATATCCAATGTTTAAGGGGATAATTTGTAATTAACCCTATTTATTATCTTCTCCAAATAAATGTCCACAACCCACTCCAAATTCCACCGCTCTCTCCCTTCTTCTACTCACCCGAAACCCCCACGCTTCCCCCCTCTCTTTCTCTGTCACTCAAAGCATGCGTTACTATACACATTCAAATCTCTGTTTACGGCATCTCAGCGTTTGCCGCCATTGCTCTTGCCACCTGTACACATTTTGGGACTTAATGCATGAAGTTGCAATGCCTATATCATATTTCAATTCAAGCAATTCCAATACTCCAAACTTACATTTGAATCACTCTAAGGTGTTTTCCCTCTCTCCATTGCAACTCAACACTCCATTTCTCTAGCGATTTAGGAACCAACCGCTTATTTTTGGTATTGTTCTTCCATTTATATCTCTATTAAGATTTTCTCTTCTACAAATACATCTCTATTTTTTTATTTTAGCATCATAATGGATGCCGGCAACATTAAACTTTGATAGAAGAAATCCAGCGTAAACACCGTGTGCATTGGCATCACGGAAGTAACAGTGCGTTGCTCAAACAAGTACTCAATCATCGTACATTGAATTCCCTCTCTATATATGTATTGTTTATATTCTTTGTTTATGCCTTTTCACTTATTCAGTATATTGTGGTTTTTGTGATACATAGGATTAGAGTTTGTGCACAACTCTAAAAAACAATAAATTGCTCTTAACAATTTTTTTACGTTTTTTTCACCTAGCTGCTTGCATGTAGTGGTTTATTGCTCATTAAGCAATAAAATAAAATTACACTAATAATTTAGTTGATATGTATAGATTGCTAGCTGTCTTTCAAAATACAAACATTAGCAAAAGTGAACTTGACCATTTATTTTAACACAAAATATACGAAAGATATTGAGCAATTTGGTGCAGTAGATGGGTTGTGAGAAAATTTCCAGTTTGCTATGTTATTAGTAACGTTGCACACATGATATGATTTTTGTGAGAACCTTGTAGTTTTGTTGGGGATTTCTTAGAATTTAATTTTTGATGTACATTTTGGTGAATGGACTGATTGATTCTGGTTTGACATTTTAGTTTATTAGGTATGTGGTTGTTGACTCAACAAAGACTCTACATAGTTATTTAGATAAATTGGGGTTATTGGATCTTCTAAATTCAGTATGCCTACTATCAATCAATTGTGTTGTTATGAGGCTTTGGTGCTAAAACAAACAGTTCGTTGATTAATATTTGTACTATAAGAAATGATTCATATTTTTTTTAATGGCCACAAGAAATTTATGGTTAGACACATATGAAAATGTCATAACCAAAATCATCAAGTAAGGATATGGTGCAGAGATGACGTTCTTGTACATGCCAAGAGCAGTAAAAAAACTTTCCATACAATGCCAATGAAGATCAAACATCTTTTCAAGCTAATCTTCTATGTGATGGTTGGAGAAAATAGGAAAAATATAGTCATGAAATGGTAGATATTGGGGCTAGGCTTTAACTATCATGTTAGTCTTTTGTGTTTTGGTGGGTCAACTCTAATTCATTTACTTGTAAAAGACTATATGGATGTGAACTTCTATGTAGATCTTTTTTGAACTATTTCTTGGATTATGAACAATTTTTATTATAAACTGTTTTTCTTTTTGTGTATAGTTTTTATTCATTTTTGTATTGAAGTGGTTAAATATCATACCATTGTAGCAAGAATCATGCACACAAATTGTCTTACAATTTGGTTTTAATTCTTAAAAATTTGGTTTGTTCTAATCTGATTTTTGTTTTGGTTGTGTTTGATCTATATTCTTGAAAATTTACATTTTCTATGACGTTTATAAGTTTCCCTTTTTAGTTGTGATTGGGGGCATTGTTTTTTGGATATAGGCTAAAATTTGCTTATTTCTTATTGGCTCTTAAATACTGTCTATGCCGCCAATTTATCTGTTATAATTTTGATTATTGTCAATATGCCATCGATTTTAACTTGGGGAGTGGAAGTGAGTGTAAAGTTTAGGAAATGAAAAATGATGAATTTGTTATGCTTACAAGCACTTCAAACTACTATAAGCTTCCCCTACGCATGGACATGAAGTAAAAACATGACTCACATTGAGAAGTAGAATTGATTCACCTACTGCTAAGGCCTAGCCTTTTAACCACACAATAAACATACATATGTGATTAGCACACAACTTTGTATACTCTGAGATGCTAATCAACTTATTTTGTGTGTTTTTAAGCTTTAAATGATATAAAGTATGACAATTGAAGTCTTAACGCCATGTGGTTGTACTTGCAGATGAATGGAGACAATCATTGTTTTGAAGACCCTCCCACGCCTCTTGGGTTGAAGGGAAGTGAAAAGATAGGTTGGGGATAGCTCGGGAGCAAAGAAATCAAGAGTTGCAGATAAGGAAGCAGAATGGTACCGGTACCCAGTACCGGTACCCAAAACCTACTGGAATAGAGGTACCGGTACCCGGTACCGGTACCACGTTCCTGACATGCCCAAATTTTACAGATCTGCTCAGCTGTTTTGAGGGCCCCACCAGTGTGACTCCACCACCTTTCTGACACACCCAGGATACTGATCAGCGTGCCCTCTCTTTCCCTTGAACCCTGATGCTACAACATTTAATGAAGGGTGAGAAAGAAGGGTAAAAACAGCCCTGACATGGGTCTGGCCCCAGCTGCCCCCTTACCCCCTTTGGTTGACTGCCACCTCCAGAGGGTCAGCCATGCTCTCTTGCACGATTTTGGAGGGGAGCTGCTTACTACTCCAGAAAGAGGGGTTGGAATGGATTATTACATGGGGTATTGTATGAAATATAGAGAGGGAAGCTCTGGGGAGAAGAAGATGAATAGTGAGTTCTAGAGAGAGAAAGTGACGTTTTACATGTATTCTCCATTGTTTTAGCTGTGAATGCTTTTGTAAGGATCCTTAGAACTGCTTTGAATGTTATGAATGCTAATTCATTTTTTTTATGTTGTTTCCTAGTTAATACTCTTTTCAATGCTTTACCATCTATGTTCTCAAGTTCTTCATTCTCATCGATCCAAAATGGGTTTTCATCTCCTTCAAACCTAGCCTGTGAGCTATTGCATTCAGTTACTCTAGACCTTCATTTCATTACAATGCACTTTCATTACATAGTCATTCTCATTTCAAGTATGAATAGCTAAATCTTCTAGTTGGCAAGACCAAGGGGAATCTCTCTTTGGGCATACCATTGCAACTCTTTCTCCACCCTCCCTTTAGAGTCAAATGGTTTGTTTTGACCGGATTGAAGGTGAATGAGTCGATGAGACTTTGATAAACCGTAGGCCTAGTCACGGTTTATGCTTAGATCCTCACCGATCTCACCCCCGGCTTTCTGTGAATCAAACATTCATTCACACTCAATCGGAGGAGTGGGTGGAGTTGAGGTGATATACCCATTGGAGTGACTTTTTGGACTTGCCAACATTTGTTTCTCATTGTATTTTCATTAGCACACATTTCACCAACCAACTCTCAAGACAAAAGATTTTACATTTCCGTTTTTCATCAAATCACTTCAAACTTGACTCACTTCCTTCCCTGTGGATACGACCTTGGAATACTCTTCCAAGTAATTCATGACACACGAAAGTCTCCTTGCGTTTGGGGAGCAACTTTGTGCATACCATCCCACATTTACATCTTCCCATTTCCCTTTCCTTATTACCCTTTCTTTTGACACCATCCCTAGGGGAAGAAATCCTTCTCCCCCGTCCATACATTGCATCACTTGAGGGATAGGGATTAGGGGTTAGTTGAGGTTAGGTTTATCATTCAATCAATAAGTGGGTCACAAGCATAGAAATTGTAATGCCCCAAATACCACCCTGGACGGCATTACATTCTAACACTATTTACATCATGAGAGCACTAAAATAATTCATCAATAAATAAGACTTCATAAATTCATCCACAGAATTTACAATATTATCTCAAAAGAATAGACTCATATTGATCTTTACATTCCAAAAATTAACTAATATAGCACAGCAAAAATCACAAAAGAAAACTAGACTATACAAGGCTCAAAATGTATATCCTAATCTAGAACAAAAGAAAGTGTCGCTCTAGGAGTCCACTTCGAGATCCACACTTCCGTCTATCGGAGTCTCCCAGTGTGCGGGCTCCTCGACTCCCAGCTCTTCCTCAAGAGGATAATCTCAAAAGGTTGTTAAGTAGGGGGTGATCACGAAGCTCTATAGGAAAATTCTTTCAAACTCGAACAAGTTTTAGAAAAGCATATAAAAGCGGTTGGTCCCATTTTACAAATAATATATATAATCTTTGAAGTAAAATAGAGACATTTTAAAATAGATCTCAAGTTTAACAATAGCAATAAATTTAATGGAAATAATAAAAGACAGCTCTCAACAATAAATCGTATTTTCATGTATATTGGTTCATCCCCGTGCCATATACGTTGATTGCTTCTTAGGAATCTACCCAACGATTATACCTAGTCCATCTATCACCACCAACAACTTATAATCACTTCGGAAAAGTGTGTCTACCATCCCAATGGCAGTGACGAGTGATTGATTAAAAATAGTTGTCGTTCCCAACCTCTCAACACCACCCTCAAATGTGTATGGCTTATGTGTTAAGGGAGTGTCACTCTCCCTCGGGATGATACAAGAGATAGGGAACAATGGATGTGAATGGTGGGAAATGGATGAACAAAATATATGAAATGGAAATGTGGAATGTGCACAAAAGCGCTCCCCAATCGCAAGGAGTCTTTCGTGGTCGGTGTTTTACTTGGAAGAGTATTCCAAGGTCGTCTCCTCAGGGAAGGAAAGGGAGTTTTGTGAAAGTGATTTTGCAAAAAG
>JAHQCQ010023453.1:0-10757 GCA_023539305.1 Ilex asprella | reverse complement strand
ATATATATAAAAAATAAAAATTAGCATAACTAATAAAATAACATTTCTTTCTTTTTGTATAAGTCATAATCACACCAACCACACGCCTCTTGGATTGAAGGTAGAAGTACAAACTTTGTGATTCATTTCACACCATAACACCCTACAACTAGACTGCTCGTTAATTAAATAAACATATATATGAAAATGAAAAATATTGCTTTGTAACCTTTTCTTCGCTTTCATCCTTCTTCTCCATATCGTTTGATTGTGCCTCTAATTCAACCTTCAAGTAATACAGAATTCATTAATAAAATACCTTGAAATCATAAATATTATGGATCAAATGAAATATTAAAGAACTATTTTGGGCTCTTTTATGGGCATTGAATTTATTACTATAATATGGTTAGCAAATATTTTTCTAAAGTTAGGACGGGTTGTTGAATTAGTGGGCTCTATCACCTTTTTTTTAGTGGGACTCGTTGATCTAATCGTTTACATTGCTTTTAAAATATTACACATATGCACACTAATGATGCCATGGATGAGGGATGAAAGAAATGGTAAAGCCTCAATCGAACATAAGCTTTTGTATACATACAATGAAAGAAAGGCATTGAACCAAAAAAAAAGAAGAAGACAAACAAAATCAGTAGTGTTTGAATACATATTCACCTAATCATCTATCAAAGTGGTACTTGGACAATTTTTTCAGTCACAAAATTTATCCATGATTGAATTCATACTACAAATAAATATGTGAATTGAAGCATGATCACAATTGGAGACAAAAAATTAATTAAAAATACATATTCTATGCTCACATTATTAAAAATAGTAAGCAAAAAATCAAGCATACCACACAAAGCAACGCATGAATATTGCACCATTCCATAATCAAATAGCACAAAACAATAATCCTATAAGGTAAAAATCAATAAGAATACAAATATTAATTAACTAGTTAATTAAGTGACTATCCCACCTTTGAGATAGATTGGAATAAAAGCTAAAACTAGAAAATACGCATGAGTTGGTATTTATAATTCAACTCAGAGTTCCAATAATCAATAAAGATCTCAAAAAACAGAGTGACTGAAATTGTATCTCTTCCAAGAGCATATCAAAGATGCCATAAAACTTTAAGCTCCATCGGCCTAGATCAATTAATCGTGGCTCCAGTCTAATTGTGGCTCTAGTCTGCATAAACTTAGAAATGGTGGTTTTATAGCTTCCTAAATTTGAGGTATTCTATGTAGAGAATTGGATGAATATTTTAGTAGAAAAATTAAATTGGCCCAATCTAATAGGTTGAGAGAGAATAATTTATTGGGTAAATTACACAGGACCCCTTCGAACTTAGGGTCGTTGGCATGTCACCACTTTATACTTTTACGGGTTACATTTAACCCCCTCCAACTTGTGAACAAACTACAAATGTTATAGAATCCGGTTATTTTAACAGCGCACTAATTACACGCACTACTTAAGTGCGTGTTATAAAATAAATATTTTTTATCCTAAATTAAATTACCAATTTTATCCTTAAGCTTCCTCTCTCTTACCTTTCTTTCTCTTTTTCTCCAAACCTGCAAATTCATTTTTAACCTATCAAACGACTTGCTTCTCAAATCTAAGGTTATTTTTGAACTCCTTGACTCTCAATTAGCTAAACTCAACCCCCCTTTTAAAGTTTTAACAAGTTTTCCAAAGTTTTGATTTTCAAGTTTCCAAACTCTAATGGGTTTCTTCACCCCACCCCACCACACCGCCTTAATCATGGCTTCCAAGCATTCCAATACACTGTACTACAACCCCAAAGCACAACTCCAGCCTCAATTGAGGAAAAAAAAGTCGTTTGCTATGTAACCCGAATTTCTTTCTCTTCTCCTCCTTCTCCCTCTTTTTTTTCTCTTCTCTCTCTCCCACCTTCAGTCTAGTAAATAAGTAGCAGAGATTGAAGAAAGCAGCAGAGATTAAAGAAAGAAAATTCATAGTGTGTGTGGGTGTAGGAGGGGTTAAGTGTAACTCGTAATAGTTGAAGGAGGTGATATCCAACTGACCCTAAGAACTGTGTAATTTACCCCTATTTAGATTGAAGTATTGGTGTTTTGAACCCCCCACTCCTTGACAGAATAGGCGTAAGTATGGTGTGAGTGGGGGGGGTTTGGTGGTGAGGGGGCGCAATTCTTTAGGCAATTTTTAACTCCTGTGCACTCATTATATGTATAACCGGGTTGGTAAAACTCAACCACATAAACAGGCACTCGTTAGTTGATTTTACAGACACAACACAAGGCACCCATGACAATGGAAACAATCGGCTTGGCAATTCGTCAAACAGACACACACAAACAGACACCCATTGTAGTGAAGACCATAGCCGGCTCAACAGTATATTCAAAAAAGCATGGGCTTTAAGCCCTACACATTAAAAGGCCCCAAATTTTAGAGTTCAATAATGAGATATAGATCAATGATTAAAACTCATTATAATTTACCTTAACAAAAAAACTCCTAAAACTCTCATTACATGATTTCAATTTCAGAAAAACAAAAGGAATTAAGACTCACACAGACTGTCATACAGAGAGATAGAGAGAGAGAGAACCTGGGATGCTTGTGGCTTCGCAAGAGAAGGCGGCGCTAGTCTCTGAGACTCGAAGAGGAGGAGGCGCTAGGGATTAATAGACAGAGAAGAAGAAGAAGAAAGAGGCGAGAGTCTCCGAGACTCGAAGAGGAGGATGCGTTAGGAATTTTAGGATTTTTGTGCACACATTACCATATATATATTTATTTATTTGAAAAAAAATTATACATATAGGTCGAGTCGAATTGAGTAGGAATGTAAAAATTTTGTGGGTATTTCGTATTCGTACCTAAAAAAAGACAAAAATTCTTTCATTAGCCGGCCGATTTTTGTGTAAGCCAATCAATTAGGTTGGGTATGGTTGAAATTGGTCAATATGAAAAAATTTGAACACTCCTACTTTATGGATTAAATCAACAAAATACATTTAAAATTTAGGCCTAAAAATGTAATCCATCACACACATACACATTTTAAATGACAAAAAAATGGTTAACACTTGGATAAAAAAATATAATAAGTATCTCTCTTCTATAAATAAAAATAAATCAAACACATTTTTTATTTTTCTCAAACTTGATTTTGTTCCAATTTAAACATAAAAATACCAACTAATACCAGTAAAAAGTAATTAATATCAAAAAAATCAATAAAGTTATTATCAAAAAAAATAAAACATAATAAAATAATAGGTGAACGTTGCATACATAAACAAGTTAAAGATCATAAAAAAATAGTAAAATAATTCAATAACAAAGAATTATAAATATATACTGATAGTCAATCATGTAATACCATAATTTTTATGAACAACATACAAAACAAATGAAAAGGACATAAAAACATTAATAAAACAATAAATTGTATCCCAAAAAGTGTTGGTCAAACAAGAGATAAGAAAAATAAATAGATGTGCAGATTTATTTGTTAAAAAATGTGTACTTACTCATGATGATCTATATATATTTTACAATTCCTATGAATTATATTATTGAACAATTATACGCAGATAGCATGTGTATTGAATAACACATATATAATGTTTTAATATATCTTAGATGTCTACATTACTAAAAAAAATTATGTGACACCATATTCTAACATAAAACATATTTACTATGGTAGTACCTTATAATGGTCTACACATAATTTGACAAATTAAAAAAATGCATAAAACATAGAACAACACATGTTTTACATTTAATCCTTACGTGTCATCTAATAATCAATTTGTCTTACTTAATCGGCTTCATGGACAAAGACTCAACAGTGAGGAATGAGTAGAGACTACAATTGTTGCGAGCAGTTTAATGGACAAAGACTCAACAACAGGTATAAACAGAGACTATAATTATTGCAAGATGTTCAAACACTTCGATCATTTAGATGGAAGGAGTCATAGTAGGGTTGCCTCTAGAGCTCAACAATTAAAATAGTCGCTTAGAGCTCCAAAAATTTATGGCCCCAATTTAATTTTTAGTCTTTAGTTAAACTTCATGTTATGAGGCCCTTTTGAATGGACAAAGTTAAAGACCTAATATATTTCATAAGTCTATCTAAAGTCTTATAAATAGATCTAAAATAAAATGTAACAATTTCACAAGTCTACATATAAGCTTATAGAAAGTTCTAAAATATAACAAATCCTTCTAAAAAAATATAAAAATAACGATTCTAGTTTTAAAAGTTACAATCTTTTTGGATTCATTTTACTATTTTTTTCCTTCACTCTCACTCCTCTCTTCAACTTTTTTTCTCCCTCTCCCTCTAACTGTCTTGTTTTAGTTCTTTGTCATTATCTCTAATTTTATTGTTGTTACTTTAAGTATTCGTTCAATTTATTAATGTATAAGATCATGACTTTACAATTGCACTCAATTTATTGTCTAATTTCGACCGATCTCAAAACTCTTGAAAACAAACTATACCGCAACTTTTTATAAAATGTCTAATACTTATTAAAAAATTATTATCTTCCTAAAATATTAAATGAACTCATGTAAAATCTTTGTTCTAGGCCCCAATTTGTGTTGGCCCACCCCTTGTGAAGACATTCGGTTTGGCAATTCGTCAAACAACTGGTGTGCATCACTTTTGTGTGGGATGATGACAATGGAGAATGTGTGTGAGAGCGAGAGATAAGGGAGACAAATTATTATTGAGGGAGAGGAGATACGTTAGATACCTAAAAAAAGGTGATGACAGTGGAGAATGTGTGTGAGAGTGAGATACAAATTATTATTGAGGGAGATGAGATATGTGAGATACCTAAAAAAATGTGATGACAATTGAGAATGTGTGTGAGAATGAGAAAGAAGGGAGACAAATTATTATTGAGGGAGAGGAGATGCGTGAGATAGTTGGAAAAAAATTTTGTTGGCTGCTGCGTGTTGTTGGCGGTGATTGTCCAATGACGGTTGTCGACGACAATAGAGATGAGAACGATGGATGTTGGCGTGATTGAGATTGGACGTGAGAAAGAGAAGGGGTTATTAGGGAGTGAGAGAAAGAATCAGAAGATTTGGAAAGAAATAAAAGTGTGATTGAGGGCGAAAGAGAGATCTCATTTCCTTTCTTTACTGGAATTCAGAGAGAGCTCTCCTTTCCTCATTGGAATTCAAAGGGAGCTAAAGAAGTTAGGAGTGGTGTGAATCCAGAGAAAATATTGGGTGTATCGGTTACACCATAAAAACCTGTGTCGTGTTCATTTAGGGTTCATAACAAGTTTGTTTAACTAACCGAATTGACATATTTATTTTTGTGTCGTATTCGTATTGACTCATATAACTTGTGAACAAACATTTAATGCTCAGATTTAAGTCTAAAATTTAATTATCACTTTATCAAACCTATGCTCATATTTTTTAAATAAATTAAAATTAAGTTAATAAATATATTAATTATGTCACTACTTGATAAAATATAATAAAAATGAACATTTTATTCTTATAATACTAGTTAATTGTGTAAATTTTGTGAATTGGTAGTTATTGAATGACATGAATGAGTAGCTATTTAATTATGAGAGATTAACTTGCCCACATATTATTTTGTTATTGAACAGTTACACTATATCAATATGATGAAGGACTGTTCAACATAAGAGTACCACCGAGCATTAGATCAGTTGGTGAGAAACTGTTCTAGCTTAACCAAGGTCTCGAGTTCGAATTTTGGGAATGTAGCTGCGTTCAGTAGGGAGAGCTTTGCCTCCCTTATGGTCCTACCCGACTCAAATTCGAATTAGTCAGAGCCTAAAGTGACTTTCGAATACCAGATGCTCTGACAAAAAAAAAAAGACTCATAAGAGTGGTCTATGGATTAAGAATGTTAGACTTTGACCCAAATTGTTTTTAAAATTAGTTTTCAGATTTTTATTTGTTTTAGGTAGAGGAGTTCAAATTTCTGATTAATCACACCCTATTGAATGGCTAGACGAAAAAATCGGATAGTAATGCAGAATAACCATTAATTTATATATATATATATGCAATTCATAAGATGCTCAATGAAACACAAATTCGAAAATATAAAAAATAATGGAATTGGTTTTCCATCAAGACAAAAATCCATATGGAACATTGTATTATTGTATTTTGATGCTTATTTTAAGTTAATTTGTTAGTATTAGTATTTTATATATCCTTTTAATATTTTTTAGAGTTAGGAGTATTTTTGTAATTTCTAGAATTTCTGAAACAGGTCATATTTTTTGATCAAAATATAATCTCCTACTATGATTTATTTCCTTAGTAGATTATGATTTGTTTCCTTAATAGATTAGAACTTGTTTCCTTAGCAGAATAGGATTTAAGGAATTTTTCTTGTAATGGGCAGCCAATAAATAGGTGTTCAATCAAATCTGTCACATCCCGAATCAGCACGGTATGTGACAGGTGTTACTTTAATCCACGGAATATTATAATATCGAGTCGTCAAGTAGCATAGCATAATAACTCATAATATACAAACCACATATTATTGTATAAACATATATAACACTTTTTACCTAAACACTTTTGGATTATTACAAGCTATTATCAAATTAAGTATATGTTACACATTAGGTTTTTATTTATTTTATTACAAACTTTGGATACATCTGCCTAAGATATACAGAAACCTTAGTAGGTTATTATGTACACAACTCCTAGCTTTCTCACATCTGAAAAAAGGAAAGTGTTGTAGGGTGAGCATCAACAGCTCAGTAGAGTAGCTCAATTTTCAAACAAACGAATTTAAAAAATAGTATAGTTTAACATGATTGGGCGAAAATTCAAACGAACATTTGATACATCCATATGAGAAACAACAAATGTTGAGCAAAAACAGTTCGGTTTGAAAACAATGATACGGTCACAACATCAATACAGCGTCACACTGGTGAGCAAATAATCTTAATAGACAACTAAGGGTCAATACGATCCAATAATTTATGAGACTTTCACCCTAAGGAAGATACACTCCCAAGTCAATACGATCCAATTCGGTACCCAAGTCCGAAAACCAATAAGGTCACCCAGGCTTTTACAAACTCAATGAAAAATCCTCTACGATCTCAACTTGGAATGTAAACCCTCTGTCACTCAAACCTATGTGTACTTACATTTTATTTAAAAGGATCCCGGAGTTTCATTCAATACGAGCAATTCAAGAAATACTGTCATTTCTAAACATGTTAGTGCAAACCGCACTCAAAAACCCTACATCCGGGTCCGGATCCAAGTCAATATTCAAAACACCCAATCATCATATTTCAAAATATGCTAAATCCTCATAAATAAATTATGAAATAATTTAGAAACAAGTTAGAAAAGCATCGCCTATTCCAGAATTAAGAAACCCTACCCGCTCGGTATTTTGATCTTTTAGTGCTCAAAGAAGTCTCTGTAAAAAATCAAAAAATTTAAAGTATATTCTCTCTCTAACTTCTTTGTTCTCTCTCTCCTCTCTTGCGGTTCTACCTTATCCAGAGACTTGCTGAAGTCTTAAACACATCTCCTCAATCACTCTGGAAGGTTGGAGAAGGTTGGGGGGAGCTCTTGTGCTGCCAGACAGCAGCTTGGAAAAAGAATGTCATGCAATGGCATTTCCATAAATAACTCAACTTCGTTTTTTTTTCATAATAATTTTTCTATATACATAATAAAGCATGCACTATATAAAAATATTATCCTATGTTTTTTTTCCGTACACACACATGCTCGAGTTTTACAAAATTGAAGCGTATTTTCTCTGCGATTCTTCGAAGATCTATTCGAACTTATCAGGATTTTCCATGACGTTTACCAGCGACTTATCAAACAGAATTTCGACCACCGTTTGTGGCATCTTCCCTATACCAAGGTTCTTGTTTCACAACAAACAGCGGGTTGAGGTCACATATACCAAGGTTTTTGTTTGTCGTAAACAACGAGTCGATGTCTATCAATCAATTCTGATCGTAGAACGATCTTGGGTTCCTTTTCATTGTTGGATCTATTTAGTTTGGTGAGTTCACATCTTTTGGTATCAGAGCAAAGGTTCTAGTTCAGGTTAGCCTATTTTTTTTTAAAAAAAAATTCTTCTCTTTTTTCAGTGTTCTTTACTCCCAATTTCGGTTCACAAATTCTAGTTTAGTTGAATTTTCTTTATCCCTCATTTCGCTCGTATTTTGTTGGTTCTAGTTTATTATGAAATTTTATTCTATTAATATCAAAAGATAGCTGTTGATCATAAAAAAAAACATAAAGGAGTCGAAAAAAAAAAAGAAGCCCGAAATTGTTTAGTGCTAGTTATTACGGAATTGGAAATTGTTTGGTTCTAGTTATTACGAAATTGGTTGTTTTCATCTATTTTGTGGAAATCTTGCTATTTTGTGCTTTCGAACAATCTAATCAACCGTGTTCCTTGAATTTTTGTTCTTAAAACCCGAAATTCCTTGATGAGTTCTTGGTGATTTGTTGCTGAAAATTTTGAGAATTGTTTGTTTAGTTTCAAAAGAGCTAGAAGAGAATTATCGAGTGAAAAAAAGCCAAGAGTGGTGAGAACATTAGAGGGTTAGAAGCCACGTATTTTTTTAGTGAAACACGAGTGTACAGTGATTCACATTCTTGAGTGTAAACACGTAAATGAGAGAATTGTGAGGTCCTTTTATTCATTTATTTTTATTTTTTTCTAACCTTGTTTTTGCAGCAATTATGTCTCACAACAATGCTAGGAACATGACAGAAGATGCTACGAAATTGGATGAAATTGTTTATGGAGGCCATGATGAGTGAGATGAGGCGTTTGATGAAGTTGCAGCTGGAGCAAGTTCACGAACGGTTAGATCAGATGGAGAATACACGTGAGAAACAACCACAAAACGTCTTTAATGTGCGTAGAAGAGAAAATGTTCAACCGAGGGAAGTGAGGGTTGAAGATAAAGAGCCTTATGAGGCTACTTTTGTTGAAGACGATGATCAGAATTCTGTTGTTAATAATTGGAGACATAATTGTTAATAATAAAGAGCCTTGCGTTCTGGAGATGATTTAGATTATACATTGAGACAAAGGCGACTCAAATCAACATATAGATTATACCTTGACATACGTGTTTATCGTAAAATTTTTCTTTATACGACTCATTCGTAAGATTATGGAAAAGTGGTACACTCTTTCTGGATTATATGTAGACTTGGGTTCATTAAATCCGTTCTTATCAACCGAAAAAAATTATGCAGCATTAAACACGAATCACAATAATGAAAATACTTCAAATTTATTAGCAATTTGAAATGAATTTGATAGAGAATTGCTATATATGATTAATTTTCATGAGCTCGTTACATCCTCCTAGCTATGTCTGTGTTTGCAACCACAGATCACCATCAATGAATGATACATTAAGAAAGGGCGAAGCCTGTGTGTCATTGAGTCTCTGGGCATACGCCACCCGCATTGTCGTATTAGATCCGGCACCTAAGCACTTGTATTCTCCATAAAATACAGTCCTGCGTTCGAAACGAGACAATTAGTTTATAAATGTCAATGAGACCGTCCTTTAATCCAATGGAGAATCCTATGGCATGTTTAGTTTAGGTTGAATTAATTTAATCCAGTAATGATATAATATTAAGTTTGGATTGAATTATAATGACCCGATATTAATTTCTCTTTAATCCTAACCCAATTCATTATTACCATTTAACACCTAATATTAGATAGAATGAATATCATGTGATATGTGGTATTAGTTTTGACTTTCATATAAAAGTTACACATTATACAAACTTTTGCCCTCAATATTTGTTTTATCATTTTCAATCTAATACTGTATACTATTACCTAATCCAAACATAAATTTAGTGTTATAATTTAGATTTATACATCATCCCAACCTTGAACCAAACTTGTTATACAAAAGATAGGATAAAATAGTACTTTTTTTAACATGATTTGTATGGACTAGCAATGCATAATATGTGCACGTGAATATATTTAAATAATAAATTGTTTATTAAAAAATTAAATTATATGAGTAATTAAATTGAATATATAATTTTAGTTATTTTCAAATCTACTTATTGATCAATTTTATCCCTATTTGAGTATCTAATATTGTATCTTTCTGACTCCTTAGATATTCTCTCTTTTATTTATAATGAATCTTTATTGTAAGATTGTCATTATTGAGTATTTACACATCTAATTAAATTATAAATTTATTATATTTTTTTGTCAAAGAAATTAATTAAATTATAATAGTATTATTTGTATTGTAATAATATGTTATTGTTGTATACTAAAAAATCAACTATAACTTATATTGAATTGTAGAATAATAGAATAAAAATTGGACTTTATGTCTTCATGTAAATATAGACATAGGTAATAAAACCGTATGTAAGTATATTATTGATAAATAAGTTTAAAAGAATTTAAAAATAAGATATGATTTAATAAAAGAGTCTAATAGGTATAGGAAATAAAAATTAAATAAAAATAATATAGAATTTAGAACTAAAATACTGTTAATAAAAGAGTTCAAAAGAACTTAGAAATCAAATAGGTATAAGAAATAAAAATTAAAAGAAACTAATAAATGGGTATCATTGATTTTATAATAAAAATTAGGGATAAAATAAAAGATTAATTTTTTTTGAATAAATAATATGGATTAGAGAGGAACTAATTATCCAATTTCATATTTGAGTTATAGTCA
>JAHQCQ010025166.1:0-10762 GCA_023539305.1 Ilex asprella | reverse complement strand
AACTGTTTAAATTTTTGAATGGGTTAATGATTCAATAATGTATATGTATGGATTTATATATGTATACGATATTTGTGAATTATTTTGTCCTATTTTTTGGTAATGAAACTCAATTTGCCCGAAAATACTTTGGGCTATTAAAAAAAAGAAGAAGTTAACAAGACTCATTCACCCTAGAGTCTCTACTCATTTGGCATCCACAAACAGATTTACGCGGAAGAAGATAAGGAACACATAAATTTATATTGTTTTATGTACCAAAATTCGGGCCGATTAAAAATTATATTTTTTTACATATCAAAATTCGGGCCTATTAAAATAAAATGCGAGTTCATTAAAATTTGATTCAACCTGAATTTAATAGGTAAAAAATTTCATAAAACAGAGGGAATCTCATTAAATATATGTCTATTTCGAGGGGATGTGAATGAAATTTTTCCTAAAATATATAATGGCGTGACTTGGTAAAATTTTATTCTAGTTAAAGTTTTTAATCTGACAGAGGTATCAGTAAAAATTCAAAAACAGAGGGTGTGTTTTTTAAAATATAATAAACTAGAAAACGTGTGACTAAAATATTTCCATAAATTTATTGTCATTTTAGAGAAATTGGTACTCAGACGTAAAACCACAACGTATGATTTGGGTGAGTGAACAGTAATCATCGTTAAATACAACCTTCTCTCTAGTTGCTTGTGCATAATAATTTATAGGTAAATTTAAGAGTAAAACAATCACAATTGACATTCACATAATTGTGATGATTTATTAGCTTTGCATATAAAATGTGCAAGGATGGATCCAGAAACGGTCCACGGCTGATGAGGTTGCCTAAAAGCCCGGTGGCATATTAGGAGGACATCATTTGCCTTTCTTGGTCAATCATATGATAACCAATTAGCCCTCTTCATAGTAAGGTGGGGTCAGCTCAATGCCATCAAAACTTACAACTTTAAAAAGTAAAAGTTGGTCAAAAATTCATCTCCATATTATTTTAAGCCATTAAATCTAAGTGAAGCAAAGTAAACTGCACAAATGATCCTAAATTATGATTCTTGTATTAATTAAGTCTTTAAACTAAGTTTAATTACTAAAATTTTAGAGTTTAGGAGTTCAATTGACATAAAAATTAGTTCAAGAACTTAATTGCTAATTTATGTCATTAGTTGTTAGATTTTTAGATAGAATGTTTCATGTGTTCATCACCTAGATAAAAAATTAAAGATATTTTGTATTATTCGTTCGAAATCTATTAGACAAAGAACTTCATTCTTTATACCCATTAACAAAAACTCTAAACCACTTCATTGCTAATTTGGACTCTAAATTTGATTGTAAAATTTAGTCAGTGTAACATTACTCTATAACTATTCAATATATTTTTTCCCTTTCTCTCTCCATCCCTCTTGTCTATTTACCGTGATCGTTGACGAACAACTGCAATCGGTTTGTTCATCTTCCCCTTAGACATTTTAGCCTTGGACTTGAGCTTAATCACAGGCTTGGACCCGTCTGTGGATTCGAAACAGAAGAATCGTCAGTAAAGATAAGAGTTCTATAGTACTTCAAGAAAATTACTAGATCCCTAAGATTAAAGGCCATCTTAATTCTTTCATTCTACCTTATACATTAAAGAAGAAGATCTTGTTTTGTGTCAATCAAAACTCAGTTGGAGAAGTATGCATTCCAAGAGTCTTGGATGTGAAGCCTTGAAGATTTTGTGAGGTCTAGAGGATCCATTGAGGTGGAGAAACCAAATGAAGTTACCCACAAAGTTGAAGGAGGGCTTTTGCAAGAGAGATCTATGAAGAAAATAAACATCTAGCCATGTGGATTGGTTGAGGTATAAAACACAAGTACTTGTAGATTGACTTTGAGTTTAATGGATTAAGCTTTGGTGAATCAATAAGTTTTCCGTGGTTTTTCCCGAGAAAGATTTATGTGTCAAAAATTGTGTTCATTCTCACCACAAATAAAAATATTTTTTGCAATAATTTTTTCGTTGCTACAAATAAAAAAATCGTCACCAATTACTTTTGTGACGTTTTATTTTCATTGCGACTTCATCATAACAGCCTCGTTGAGGAAAATAGTTAGCGATGAACTATTATTTTTGTCGCAGGAAAAAAAATTTGCAACAAAAAAATAAATGTTGCAAAAAATAAAAACCACATTGCTAAAAATATATTCCACCGTAGTTGAAAAAAAAATTAATAATAAATTAATTATTTTTTTACGATGAAAATAAATCATTGCAAATATACTTGTTTTAATCAAAATGTAAAGATATTAGCAACACTATAAAAACATCACAAAAAATATTTATTTGCGATGAAAGAAATAATCACTACAAAAAAAAGAATTAATCAAAATATAATTACATTTGCGACGCTACAAAAACGTTGATAAATACACTCATTAGAGATGAAAATTTATATCATCGCTAAAAAAAATCTAATAAAATCATTCGAGAAGGTTCCCTTGGTTTTTTTTTTGGAAGGGTTTTTGCGTGAGAAAATTGCTGGTGTTCAATCTAGATTTTGATTATTGTACACACTTGTAATTTGATGCACACACAGACACCGTGTTTGATGAAATAATTGTTCGAATCTCATATGACATATAATTGTTTAATTGGGATTGACTTGCCTTGAGTTGGATTGTCATGTGAGCTTGAGAATTAATTAATAAATTGATAAAAATCAATACACTACTCTACATGGGTGTTTTGAGTTGTTTATGTAAAAAAAAGTTCTCACTTAAATTGTCATAACTTTGTGAGAAGAGGTAATTATGGTAGATATAATTTAAAATTAGAGGTGATATGAGCTTAATTTAAATTAACTCATTCACCCCTCATCCAAGTCTAGCGAGCAATTCCTCATTAATAATCGAGTGGAGAGATTCTACACGTGAAGTGTTATATTTTTCCCACAATTAGTATCAGAGCAAAAGTTTCCTTGAATTGCACTTAGTGTAGGCCCTCATTATGTATTTGTCTAATTGATCTAATTTTTAAGATTTGAGATTCATTATAAATACCATTTTGCTATTAATGAAGACTCAAAAAGAAGGAAGTTCAATAGCATGATCATCACTCTTTGATGGTACGTAGAAACTATGCATATTGGAAAGGTCAAATGAGGACATTTCTAAAATTAATTGATGAGCGTGTTTGGATCTATGGGCCAGATGGTTGGAGTCCTTTGATGACCACTACACCAGTTAAAAGTGATGAAGCCATTGTTGAACCAAAATCCCCAAAGACTTGGTCTAAAACTAAGTACGAGTTTATGGGGTCGAACTCGAAAGATTCGATATTCAATGCCGTAACATTTCATGAGTTCAAGAAGATCTCTAATTGTGATACCTCCAAAAAGGAATGAGACATATTACAAGTTTTCTCACAAAGGAACACCTTTTAGTGAAGTTGCTTCGTCTCCAAACGTACACCTATCAATTTGAGAAGTTGAGGATGCTAGATGATGAAAAATTTAGTAACTTGTATGCTAGATTGTGCGATTTTGTTAATTCATCTATCACATTAGGTACCAAGTATTATGACTCTACGATTAAATGAAAAATATTGAGATTTCTACCAAAGAGGTTTTATAATAAGGTGATGGCCTTGGAAACTAGAGTCAATTTGAAGGTGGTGTCAATAGAAGACCTAGTTGGGTCTATTTTGTATTTTGAGATGAATTTCCAACCGACAAGGAAACCGAGGAGTATAATATTAAGCTCAATATGAGAAGATGTAATTGTGGTAGATATAGATTAAAATTGGAAGTCATCCGAGCTTAATTTAAATTAACCTATTCAACATGTTGGCCATGATCCTTACCCTAAAAAATTGAAAATTAAAGACCAGCCACCTAATTTCTTAACTTAAAACGATAAAATTTATTTTATTTGTTAATTTAATGTCCTAGGCGTATTGCTCTAGCAATTAAAGCGTGAGGTCCATTGTAATTTTTTCCTATTAAGATTAATATACCGAATTTATTAATTTTTTTTATCCTATTGAAATATAACATGGTATTAATTATTATAATCTTATTTTATTATATCACTAAGATGTAGCTGTACAAAGTACGTTTTTTTTTTATCATGATTCAAAAATTGAATTATTGTGGTTGAAAATTTGAAATTTAAGTCATAAAAAATATAAATAAGTTTAGTTATTTTGGTTACAATGTTAAAATTTAATTCATAATATAAGTTGTCGTATCTACACAATGTGGACCACTATATTAGGTTGTTGGTGACAATTCTTTTTCTTTGGCCGCCAAAAAAGTTAGATGTAGACACATGGCAAGACATGAAGGTGCCAGAGAGTTTCATGCTTTGGCAAAAGGGTTTTTAATGTTTGTCCTATGCTCTAATTTTCAGGCAAAGCATTATGTGTGGACCCATTCATGTCGAGCATTATCACTAATCCGTAGTTTAAACTTTATGTGTGACTGCAGGATTCATGTGGTTCAATATGAGCTGGAGTTTGAATTCAAGTTTTATTGATCGTATAAATTTGGACCAACGAATAAGAATGAATAAGGTTTGAATCGATGAATAATAAACTATTTTTTGTTTGAACTCGCCGATTTATGCTTCGTTTCTATCCCTACACACTCGCACTAATTTGAAGAGCTATTGAAACAAATTTGAACTCATGTTTTGTCCTATATAGGTTGGCCGGTGGACTAAAAAAGTGATTGAAACTAAAATTCATTTAATCTCAAGTAATTTATTTTTATGGGGGTTGTACATATTCAAAATTTGCGGTATAAGATGTATAGTCGGTACGATTCCACCAATTTAAAAAAGACAAAAACACAACCATGATGAGTATTGAAAGAGTAAAAGGTAAGTTAGAAAACACATTGCAAAACGGGAAAAGTAGAAATAGATGAGAAAGTGAGAATTCTTTGATGATGGAATTGATAGACATACTATTTTTGCCCTCACACCTTCTCCAGCGCAAAGCCGAGCCTGAATATGATAAAAAGGGGTACAAGAATAAGAGTTTTTTGTGATAATGTTTTTACGGCGACTGTGTTTGCTATCACAAAAAATCTGTTTGAGACAACGTTTTGTGGTGATTATGTTTGTTGTTACAAAAAACGTATTTGTATTAATATTTTGTTAATATTTATGACAGTTATTTTCCTGTCATAAATAGTGTCATAAACTCAAAAAAAATGTTTGCATTTGAGACAACTATTTTTCCTTCCGCAAATAATATTTGATAAACTCAAAAGAATTTTTTATATTTATAGTAGTTATTTTTTCTGTCGTATATAATATTTTATAAAACATTAAAATGATATTTTAGATTAAAAAATAGTTTATAGTTTAAAGAAGAAAAACTCTAAAAAAAATATTGTATTGGCCACAACTATTTTTCATATTTCAAGTAATATTTTATAAAATTATGCAGTTTTACATCAAAAAACAATTTCTAGGTCAAAGAAAAAAAAATTAAACTCCACAAAGTCAATTTTTTATATCAAAATTAGGGGTGTCAAAATATGACACGACCTGTTAACATGACATAAAATGAGTGGGTTTGAGTCTTCCTTAAGCCACCTATCTAGTAAACGAGTGGACCCAATACAATACAATTATAAACGAATCAGGTATTGGTGAAACCGATTAGAAATAATGTATATGATATGACTCGATTATATACCATTTACATAATTGGACAAGCCGTTCAGAAAAATATTGTATGGCTCTCTGTTGATGTATATTCTAACTTCTTTTAATTCTTTATTATATATATGTATATAAATATTATTTCATTATAGTAATAATAATTTTATGTGTTCGGGAATGATGTTCAACTTTTTTGCATTAATTTATTATACTCATGGATTGTTATGCTTTGTAAAAATGCATATTTTATATTTTGTTTTACTCATGAGATTTTTTTTTTTGATGTAAAAAATATTGTTATATTTTTAGAAATGTTGGTCATATTTACTTTTGTGTTTATCTATCTATTGAATTGGATAGTTGTATGGATATTAATGAGTCTTTGGTCCAATGATACTCCTTACTTTGTGAAAACTTTGCCCTCTTGAGGTCAAAGGTTCAAGCCCTTTTCTCCCCTCCCCCTCCCACTCCCACGCCCTTTTTTTTTTTTTTGTACGGATAAAAGTAAAAGTAGCCAAATGTGGCATTTGAGCCAGAACTTTTGCCGCCGTGATAAAAACAAAAGTGTTGAATTTTTTGTGACAACTTATTTACGAAAGGGTTTTACTGTCATAAATGTTATTTGAGACAGACCGTTGTTGCTGTAAATACTTTTTAAAACCACACTTATTATGGTGAGGCAATACCGCCACAAAAAACATTTGTGACAACAAATAGACCTTTTATGATAGCACTATACCGTCGTAAAAACCTTTTTTTTCTTATAGGGGAGGGGGGAGAGGACAATGTTAGTAATTTCCAATCATAGTTCTTAGTGATCGGTTCATCCATGTAATATATAAAAAAACTCTAGATTTTGATATCTTTCTCTTTGAATAAGGCCTCAATTTCAGTGACAAAATGCTAAGATGATCAACCCATTTTGAAAATTAAACAAATTTGTAGATAACGTTCTTATCAGGTAACAGAAATTGACCTAATTGTGCAAAACAACTAGGGTTAATAGTATTTATGATCTCTAAAATATGTATTTTTTGTTAGTTTAATTTTCATTGTATCAATTTAGTCTCTAAAATATTTAATCCATGTTACTTTGGTCCCTAATCAGACAATCCTTTATATTGTTTGACGGAAGTGATCATGTGTCATTTTTTTAGACAGTATCACCTACCCAACACGTGATCATTCTGTAAAAAATTTAACTGTTCGTCAATTTAGGGACCAAAATGACACGACTCGAATATTTTATGTACTAAATTGATAAAATTAATACAATGAGAACTAAATTGACAAAAAATGCATACTTTTAGAGACAAAAAATACTATTAACCGAAACAAAAATGTCCCAATTTTGAAAATATAAACTTGTTTAAATAGTATGTTATGATATAAGTGTTTCATTTTTTTCATTTTTCATTTCTTTAACATGTATTGTATGAAATAATAGAACAGCAGAAACATTTACTTCGTTTTTCTATCATTTAGATTATGTCATTTTTTGATTTCTAGGGGTCGGTAGTGGTGGTTTGATTGGGAGAGAATAGGTCACTGACAACTCCAATACGACGCAATTAGCAAATGAATATGATTAGTGTGAGAAAATCTTACAAGATTAATTAAACGGATCAAATTATAATTAGAATTGTATTTGAAAAGGGTGACATTGACTTAATTGACACCATTAATGTGACAAAATATCCTATATTTCTTATCTCTGTGAGCTTCGATCTTTGATACACAGAGAATGAAAAAAAAAAAGAAAAAAAAAAGAAAAAAAGGAAGAACAATTCCAAGCAACGCAAATATGGCCGGTTTTTGCTCCTTTACATGCATTCACGTAAAAGTGCAAGGTGGTGTAGGATATGAAATTTCCTTCTAGTCTTCAATCAATACTATGATAACATTTAATGCTTGGATTTCACTCATTTGCCTCTTAAGAAAACGATACTTTTGGTTCAAGGTGGTATAGATATGAACTTTCCTCGGATGCAATTATTTTTTTGCGTCCGCAAAGTGCCGAAGCAAACTTTTTGCATCGTCCCTTTTTTTACTTCACCATTTTGTCGACACAAATACTTTTTACATCACTTTCTATGTTGACAAGTTGTCAACGGAAAAAGTGTATTTTCTTATAGTGGGAGTTGCTTTCATGAAGCAAAACAAATACATAAAAATTACTTCATTCGAACATAAGAATATAAAGAAAGCCAATTAGGAATTACATATATGAAATCGTGAAGAAAACCTGAATTTTGAGACTTGGACAAAACCTATAGTTCTGCCCTTGCAAATGGGGCTAACGATGCTGAAACACTCGTCAATTTGTCATAGTAGGTTCCAGCATTTCAAGAGCCGAACTTGCACTCCGAAGAAATTAATAGAATGCCCAAGAAAGAACTAACACCAAAATTCATAAGAAATAATACTTAACTTTTTTATACAAATTAATAAAAGTGCATTCCAATAAATGAGTCTCTTGATGCAGCGTACAAAGTTCAGGGGAGAAGAAATAATAAACACAATCTTATATCATCGTGTGTATAGAGATTCTTTTTTATGATTTAAAACTGTGAAACTATTCTAATAGAACAATCTTATGATTGAGTCAAATTATACCGTCTTCACATGTAATTCCCTAAGGACAACATTTAGCCCAATGCTTTTAAAAACTTCAGTATTTGGAAGAACTAAATCAGATGAAGCTAGCTAAATGAAACAAAAGAAAAAACACCCTTAGCTATCTCTATAACATTGAGCATCACCACAAAAGTTGAAATGGGCACACTCAACGCAACGAGAGCCGCCATCCCCAACGCCAAAGATGGCCTAGTATTCATCAAATAGAACTGTAACAACCCTACAGCTTCACAGACATCCTCGTAGTAATGTTCATAGTACTTCTTCTCCCACTCCATCCAATCTGAAGGCGGTTCGTGGCTTGTTTCCATCATTTTCATCTCCTTTATGCGCATTCTTAGGACTATCATGTTCTCGTTCACGAGCTTCCCGTCATAATCTCGGTCATCTGCTTCCCTCCTCACGTTAACTTCCATGTTTACACGTCCAAGTGATCGTCTCCAGAGAGGAGGGTGGATCGAAAACCGCCTAGCAGGAAGCACAGAGCTAGAGATCAAGGAGGTTGCTTTCATTGTTGAAGAAGGAAAGACGAAAACTTGTGAGGAATTTGTGCAAATGATTAAGGTTGACGCTAAACTAAGAGGCCATAGCATAACATATTTATAGAGTGGAATTGTTAAGAAGTTACGTGTAACAAAGTATTATCGTGGGCATGAAGGGACGTTGCGGCTAAACCGAGTCTAGTACTGTTGATTATACGTGTAATTAATAAGGTGTCGTGTGGTTTTGATCTCTTTTGATTATCCTTTTTTGGTTTTTAGCACCGCAATCGGACAATACAAGGATTACATTGCCACTAATGCTATTGGGACATAATTGAGGGACATAATTTAGGGACATAATGAGTTATCACCAATAAAATGATAGTGAAATATAATTAATGATGGGTCCTATTGTAGCATTAAATGAATTCTTTATCATTTTATTGGTAACAATTCATTATGTCTCCAAAATTATGTCCATAATTTATATCCCAATAGCATTGCTCTTACATTGCAAGGACAATATCATCATGAGGGACCCATCTTCTTTTGAAGTTACTTTGAAGAAATCAAGGAACTTTACCTGAAAAGGGGGAATGTGATGTTCATACAAGGTTGTGAAATTTACTGATTCAATCATTTTGTGAAGAGTAAAATGTCGCGTGAGTGCATACCAACAATAGTGTCCACTACACAAGACATCTAGATCTGAGGGTCTATTTAAGATGACAAAGCCACTCCAAGGTCTGTAGATAGGGATGAGAGTGGCCTGAGGAAGGAGCGGGGTGTAGACTTTATTTCCGTATCCGGTAAAAAAAAATTCGTCCATCCTCGATCGACCTCCATTAACGAATATAATTTTTATCTCTATTCCCGTTCGCAGTTAGATTTGTAATCCCCGCCCCCGTCCCGTCCCCGCCTTCACCCCAAGGCCAAGCCCAACATAATTCAACATTATAAATAATCCAAAAAATCAAAAAAATTGTATGTCACCAACTAAAATTACCACGTAATTTTTCTCATCAATAAAAACTAGCATTTGGTATACTAAGTAAGCAAGAAATCTATCCAGCACTTTTCAAGCAAAAAGTCTATCCAACAATTTTCAAAGAGCAAAGACCATATTCAAGTAAAATAAACTCAAAATCAACAAAAACTATATTTGACACTATATTCAGAATTCAACAAAGACCATATTCAAGTAGTATAAAATTAGAAAATTCAAAATATTGCATATCTAACATAGAAAATCAGATATAGCACATGAAAATTACAGATCTAACATAAAAAAAAAAATAGAACAAGTAACATCTAAAAACCTCGTATCTAACACACCATAGATTCTGATGATGCTTTTTCACCGCGGATGAGCAGGGGGTGTGTAATCGGTGATGAGGGTGATGGATCTGAGCTATATGGCTCTCTTGATTAGTACTAGAGTATTCAAGGGAGTGTAGGGGAATGTAAACAGTAAGAAATATAGTGGTTCACCGGTTGTGGAGCTCGGCTAGTCCACTCTTCAATGGAGGCTCTTGCTCCTTTTTCTTTATTGATCACTTGAGTGCTTATTCAATACAATATGAAAGAAATTAAGGCTTTGTCATGGCTCTGTAGCCTCTAGGGTTGCCTCTCGGGTATATGGTCCTCTCCCTTGCAATGAAGGTATAATACAGTATTTATAGTGCAATTCCTATCTTCTAAGGAATCTACACCGAGATCTTTGCCTTCATCCGTGGGATCCTCCATGATTTTAGGAGAAAATCTTGGTCGGTTGATATTCTGTGCCTTGATTATAACTTCCTACTGCTTCTGGGAGTGCTTTCTATTAGCCGGTTGTCTCCTTCATATTTCCTTTATTGTCTTGTCTGAGGAGAACCCAAGGTCTGGACTCCCGAGCTATAGATGTCCAGTCTGGCCTCCTGAACTGACCTCCTTGTCTGACCTCCTCTCCCGAGCTTGTATATAGGATTTATTCTAGGCATCATCAG
>JAHQCQ010025165.1:0-10764 GCA_023539305.1 Ilex asprella | reverse complement strand
TAAAATTAAATATTAAATTGATAAACCTAAAGGTTAATATAATAGAACTAAAAGAGAGTGCACAGAAATTTTAAAATCGGGAGAGGGTATTGTTGAAGATAGATCTATTTACAAGAAATGTCGTTGAAGTTATGTCTATTTACAAAGGGTATGGATAAAATTTATTCTATAAAATATTCAGGGGTATTTCTGTAAATTAACAATCGTCGTTAACGTTGTAATCCGATAAATACTGACAGGAGGTGACAGTGAAATTTCAAAATTGGGAGAGAGTGTCACTGAATTTAAACTTAATTACAAGAGGTGTGGATGAAATTTTCCATATATATAGAGAGACACACACATACTACAATGTAATGCATATACAAATCTAAAGAAGTTAATGGTTGCATATATAGGTTGAAAAAACACAATTTGACCTACATTCCAGGGGAGAAATAGATTTCCACAGAGAGAGAGTGTGTGTAATAGGAAGAACATAGACAAAGGGAGAGAATTCAACTAAGATTAAAATATAGAAATGGATTAAGATTTCATATCAAAATACCTGAGAAAAGATGAGAAGATAGAGGCTTCCAAGGTTCAATTTCACTGTTAACTTGGATAGTGAAATAAAATCATTTGTAAAATTAGATAGTGAAATATGTATTTTGTAGTTCAATCTCAATACAATTATATAGTAAAAAGAATTGTACAGTAAAATATGTATTTTATTGCCAAATTTCAATATCAATTTAGACAATACAGTATAAGCAATGAAATAAATTCACTGTCTAGCCATGGTTCAATGTCTCCTTCTGAACACTACAACCACAATCACCACTACCACAAGCATAACCAAGTAAACAGTGAAAGTAAGAAATTCTACTGAGTTATTTCTAAATATTTCTTTCACCCACTCAGAACCACTGTCCTCCCTCCAAAACCACCATCTGCCCAAAACCCTCCTTTTTCTTTTCTATATTTACGTATACATAAATACATACACATACATATACCTCGCAGTCAAGCAATACTCTATGAGACAGCCCAATCTCTAATAAATTGGATGCTTTTCAGTGATCAAGATGGCCATTTGTGGCACATTGAAAGCATCTTGGTTCACATTTATTTAAAAAAAAGGTTAAAACTCTGTTCAACTTAGTCAATACTTAGAACAATCAAGCTCTGGGAACAAGTATACTAGTGAAATCCGTGTCGGAAAGTTACCATACAAAATAAGGATTTGATACAATTTACTACAGGTCTAGTTACAACCCAAAGGATTAAGTAATTGCTAAAAAAGTGAATCACAAGAGATCTTATTTTATCGTAATCAAAAAGTCAATCACAAGATATCTTATTTTATCGTAATCTCACTGAACTGAACCGTAAATCAGAAGAATGATCGACTTATAATCTCACACCCACCCAAAAAAGAACTTTCGGCAGCATAATCTTTCCCATCAAGCTCTATCCTTAACCTTTTATAGCACCTGGCTTCAAAGTTGCAGCTTGTTTCAACTCCATCAATATCACGGCTTCTCTTAGCATGCACATAATCAAGTACTCCATGTGTGCAAACATCTCCATCAATGCATTGACTATATTCTTGAATATCTGGTTTGTATACCAGATGTATACCACACTTCTTGACCTCCAGAGGTGAGCTCATTTTGATGCAGACTTCAATTCTTTCTCCACCTTTCATTGGGTATTGGAAAAACCTTTGTGGTATAAAGCTCACCCACGAATGCTCTTCTCTGGTTATTGGAATACCAAAGAGTGTATTCAAACGGATACGTTCACCACCATTGCTTTTATCATAGATAATAGCAGAACGACAGCTGAAGCAACCTACTTCATCGGCCGCAGCATAAACAACCCAAAGAGTCATCCCCAAGAACCTATGCTCCACATGTAATGGAATGTTAAAGCATAACGAAGATCCCATTCTTTGATGGCTGAACCAATCGGGAATCCTCTTACTTGGAAGGAAAATGTTGTAACTATTATGTTCAGAATGTCCCTGCTGCATGGAAATAGTGACATGAGAGAGAGAGAGAGAAAGTAAAGACAAAGTTTTGAATAAATGTGGTCAAGGCCGTCTGGATGAGACTAATTACTTTCTAATTAAATCAATTAGACAATTTCCAGGAAATTTTATTTATTTCCTAATTTAATTAGGAAGTTGCTTGAAATTATTTTTTGTATTAATTAGAATTTTATTTTATTCAGTTTCCTGATTTAATTAGGATTCCATTTTCCTAATTGATTTTAGAATTTTGCCTCCTATATAAACTCAAAATAGTTTTGGATGAATTAATAATAATGTTATGAATTTAAGTCATATTTCACTGACACCCCTCTTATTTCTAAAATATCACTACACACCCTATAATTTATATAATGTTTCACAAACCACCCCTACCGTCTATGAAATTACTAACAAGCAACAAAATTTGTGATGTGATGGCTTATTCTTTTGTGAGTTACAAATTTTACCCCTAAAACTAATATATGATGGCATATTGATGGAGTTTCAATCAACCTCTTCCTCGGGTGTGATGAAATTAATATTTAAATTAATAAAATTAAATGTCAGTTGAATGAAATTGAAGTTCAAATTGATATTAATTTGATGAAAATAATTAATTGGACATTAATTTAATACAGAGATTGGAAGGTATTAGTAATTAATACATATAGATCTATACATTTAATATTAGTAAAGGTTAAACATGTAAAATAAAGTGATCTATCAAGGGTAATTTTGTAAAAAGCCACTTTACAATACTCAACTACCCGACAATTACTGACAAGGGCGTCAGTGATATTTTAGAAAACATGGGATATTTCTGAAATTACGCTTATATACAAGGGATGGTGGTGAAATTTACCCTTAATAATATTGAGAGAATTTCTCATTTTCTTCCCAATTATGATGGTATTCATAACCATCAATAAATTCATTGAAGTCTTTAAAACTAGCATTCTTTGTGAATTAACAGACTTGAAGTAGGATTCTAAATTGATATTTGTACGCAAATCAACATTTTAGTACCATTCCATTTTTCAACTCACTTCTTGTTCCTAATACCCATGTTTTTACATGCTTCTCTGCAAGAGAGAGAGAGAGAGAGACTAACCTCAAAAACACTATCCATAAATGCATTTGCCAAATTACTGCTGGTTTCTAGGTAAATCGCTCGCACAGAATCAAGGTTCTCCAGTCCTTGAATCTCAGATAATCTACTGCTAGTAGGAAGATGCAAGACTGCCAATCTTTTATAGCTTGATAGATTTGGTAGTCTTTCCATTGATGGGCAACCACTGGCACGTAATCCATGTAGATTCGGAGGAAGCTCTGTGAGTGATTGAAGACTCTTACAACCATGTAGCCTGAGTATTTTTAGCTTGGATAGGTGACAAAGGCTTGATGGTAGGCTACGAAAGTTATTTCCCTCTAAATTCAATACTACAAGTGAGGATAAGGTCCCGAGATCATCTGGAATGTCTCCTTCACACAAGTTGCAATCACTCAGATTTAGTGTTGTTAAGGAGCATAAACCTGAAATAGAAGGCGGTAGAAATCTGATAGAATCAGGATGTCTTCTAAGTGATACCCAAGACGAAAGGAGAGAAAACCAAGATTTGCCTGGTAAATTTTGATTACATCCACGCAGTGATAAGCTTGTAAGGTTCTTTAGAAGTCCGCATGAAAAGGGTAATTGTTTAATAGCTGTTCCATCGGCAAGAAGCTCCCTAAGGGATTGCACATTTCCCAAATGCTCAGGCAATTCTTGTAGATTTGAGCAGCCAATAAGATTTAAATGTTCAAGCGATATCAAATTGCAAATGCCACTTGGGAGTTTCCTAAGGTTGTCGCAGTCTTTGAAACTCAAGCAGGTCAGTCTACTCAGAAGTCCGATTGATGGGTGAATCTTGAACAAAGTTGAACATCCTTCAAGCAATAATGTCTCCAGCATTGGCAACCCAGAGAAGTCTCGGATTTCTTTAAGGAATTTAGAGTGACTAAGATTGAGGACTTTCAGATTTTTTAGAAACTGATAAATACAAGTAAAATAAGATTGTAAAATGAACTATGCAAATTATCCAAAAATTAAAGAAAGAACAAAGTTATAAAAAAATTCAATACCTTGATATTTGACCCAAGTTTTTTGATGTCACTGTGTTGCATGTCTAAGGCAATAAGATTTTCCAAACGAAAATCCGATGGCAAATGTGTCAAGGGACAGTAATGCCAACTGAGCCACCTTAACTCCCCAAATAGATGTTCAAAGCTTCCATCAAGATTCACATAATCAATCCGAAGGAGTCTTAATTTCTCCATCCGTGCAAATGTTTTAGTCCTCACATTTATGTTCTTTAAGAGTGGCAGGGCTAGGACGATACCTTCAATTGCTTCTGTCCCCTAATTTTAATAAAGAAACAACAACATATTTGATAAGTAATTTGCAACTTATAGACATAGGCTAGGAACATGTGTTTGTGTGTGTCTCTGTGTGTGTGTGTGTGTAATAGAGAGAGAGAGAGAGAGCATGTTTATGCGTGTAAGTATATCAAAGCATATATACAGATTTACACCAAATAATTATGTTGCAAACTGAAAAGTATCTTTACCGAATGAAAGATGATTAATTTTTTATTACCTTCTGTTTTTCTAGCACATCACATACATCTTTATGAAACCAAAGTCTGCTGCGCTTTCCAGGATCTTTAGGAGATTCTTCGCGAATAATTTCTCTTCCCATATCTCGAAGTAAATCATGCATCGTCAGTTGATTTTCTTCATTAATTTTTAGTAAACATCTGCTAGCAAGAATACTAATTCCAATTTCTGAGAAGAAACCACAACCATCCAGTATATGAATTGCACACTCTTTATCCATTCCAATTAAACAACATGCAATATCAAGGAAGATATCCTTTACTTTGTAATCATCAAGTGCATCGAAGCTTAATCGAAGTTTTTGCAGAATTTGATTTTGAGGTACCTGTTTCAATTTCTCAAATGCACGTATCCATTCTGGCTTTTTCTTTCCAAACAAATACGAACCCAAAACTTCAAGAGCTAATGGAAGCCCTCCGGCATATTTCAGTATGCCATTTGATAGCTCTAGATGATCTGCTAGTGGCATGGGTTGTCCAAAGGCATGCCAACTGAAGAGTTGTAGAGACTCATCATAAATCAATTCCTTAACCTCGTATTTATCATCTACATTAATTTCATTCAGTAAATGCTCGTCTCTAGTTGTGATAATGATCCTACTTCCTGAACCAAACCAATCATGATTCCCTGCTAATGAATTTAGTTGGCTAATTTGATCCACATCATCAAGGACGATAAGAACTCTTTTAGAACAAAGTCTTTCTTTCATCAAGCAAATGCCTCTATGACTACTGCCAATCTTTAGATTCTTCTTCTTCAGAATTTTAGAAAGAAGTCGTTCTTGTAAATGAACAAGACCATTTCGTTGCCTCGAAACATCCCTAACATTTGCAAGAAAATATGCACTTTCAAATTGGTGAAAAATTAGATTATAGACAGCTTTCACAATGGTCGTTTTGCCTATTCCGCCCATGCCATAGTTCCCAATTATGCGGACACCATTTAATGCACTCTTTAATAACAAATTTATGTCATTCACACGAGAATCCATTCCAACTGGATGCTTGGTGAAATTTAGATATGTATGGCTCACTTTATATAGAACTTCCTCAACAATCTTTCGAATAAACTTTACTTCATGCCTGCAATTTTAATCAAAAAAACAGTAAAATAACAAAAATATGACAAGTTGAAATGAGAAAGAACTACAGGAAAACATAGTGAACTAGATACTCATTTTTCATTACCACAACTAGATTTATTGATTTAAAACTCTAAAACATTGGACTGGTTCAAAGAAAATTTGTTTTTAAAAATGTAATTCTAAGATATTGTCTTTGAATGTTTGAGTATAAGAAGATAGGTATTATCTTCATACACTCAGATTGCACCAAAACACCCTCAAAACAAATAGAGATATGAAGTGCACAAGAAACTAACTAAGTCTAGCATGGATTACTTACCTATTTGCAACATTTTGCAAATCCCACCCAGATAAATTCCCAGCTTCAGTAAGTGCAACTCTCCATCTCTCCACCTTCTCATTTTCGACCACACAACTCGCTGCATGCCTTGCAAAAGCCTCTGCAAAGCTCCCCGTTTGTTTACGTACATCAGATGGATTAACATCATAAAATATAGGAAGAACCAACTGCCCTATTATTTTCCTGCATTCAAGGATCTCCACAAGCTCATCCAGGCACCATCGGGAAGAAGCATAGTTCTTTGAGAATACGATAATAGAAATCTTTGACTTTCGAATTGCTTTCAGCAGTTCCAATGAAATTTCTTTTCCTCGGGGTAGTTTGTCATCATCCCTGAATATGCAAATACCAGCCTGGTCCAACGCTGTGTAGAGATGGTCGATGAAGTTTTCGTGTGTATCTTCACCACGAAAACTCAAGAAGACGTCGTACTTCCATGGAGGTGACAGAGACGAAGAAGAAAAAGAAGGGTCGCCTTGAGTGGTTTTAGCACCCATGGACAAACTCAAGATCGAATCAAATTGATGAAGGGCCAATTCATTATCTGGAGGAACTGGTAGAGAAAGATAGATAAAGTCAATGGATTCCAAAGGCAGATATAGAATATTTATTTCAGCATCCAATCATAAAAGCTACACATGTAGGCATGCTTGTCTTATGTTTCTGTTAGTCCATTATTTCTGGGTAATGGATAGTCTCGCGTTAAAAAAAAGACCAAACCAAAAAAACATGTAAAACAAAGAAATGAAAACTTAAAGAAAAATAATTCTAAACCCTATGTCAAAAGGGCTCAAGAAGAAAATTTTAAAGAAAGCTCGTCACACAATAGAGTTGGTTAACATATTCAAGTGTGACCAGTTCAACAATAGGATCGGACCAGGCCAATTGCATGACCGGCTAGACCACTGCTTAATTTAACAACTTTAAAATCTTAATAAAACGGGGATTAGGTTGGGGTAATCATTTTTATAATATTAGAGACTAGCAATTGCCTATGCCTGAAGACACTACGTAAAAAACAAAAAAATTATAAGCAATTACATGTGCCTAAAGACACCCAATGACATGCAAAATCGCCAATCAATATGTGTCTACTATTCTTTAAAAAAAATTGACAGAACTTCCTATAAAAAATTTCTCACAGTTTAAAGCATATAAATTGCAAATCCCATCTTCAAATATGGGCATAAACTGCATATCAGTAACATCCCAAGTTCACCAAACCAAAAAAGGAAAAAGACTTTCCATAATTCAGAAACATATAATACAAAGGAAAAGCTTGTGAGTTGTGCATAATTCACCGAGGGAATGTTACAAGGATGAGATAAAACAAAGGTTTCAATTCAGAATAGTAAATAACCATCAAATCATCCACCAAATTTCTTCAACTAAATTATGCTCTAGAAATACACATGCATATATGTATGTACCTAACTTGTATACATCACTTGTATTTGGAACTTAAATCTATACATCCATTTGAGTTTGGTTGGAGCATTTTCATCAAACTTCAAGATTGTACCGAATTACACAGTTAAAAATCCTGGCTGCTGCAGTTGGCAACCAAAAGATATGTATAAGAATAGGAACGTGTTATTAATTCTGATTAAGAAAACCTTCCAAGGGAAAGAAGCAATTCATGTATGTGAGAATTCTGCTTAAGATTCTACTTGGGAGTTGTGATTTTTCATAACAAAGTTTGTATGTTTTCCCTTTTTTTCCTTGGTTACCTCCTATCTACTTTTTTGCTTCCCCGTCAACTTCTTCTACGATACCAGCACAGTCAATTAATCAACCGGTGGTTGCTGGCAGCACCCCTAAGAGAAGAGAAAGAGAGGAGAGAGATGGGGAGTTAACAGCTTGAAAAAAGCATCACTAGGCTTGAAAAAACAGCATTTAACGGCCAACAAATGTAATGAGTTACCCAAATTTTATATTATCGATTCCATCTCCATTTTCAAACTCAAGAACTATGTTATGATTAAACATGAAGATAGCACATTCTAACAGATATAAGATGATCGTCACCACATTGTTGGCACAATGCCCAATTCTGGTGTTGCATTAGCCACTAACCTGCCAAACAGACATTTAGCCAGTGAAAAAAAAAAATTGGATGAAAGCACTAAAATTTGCAAATATGAGATTAGAGACAATTGAGGCGAGATAAATATCACGGTCATTGCAGATTCAATCATCAACAGAACCATGGATTAACGATCAAGATAAACAACCCGCAACAAATCAGAAAATGGGAATTAATTTTAGAGACAGAGAGAAAGATGGAAAACCATTGTCTGATTTTTTTTCTCTTTTCTTTCTCTTTGCTTTACTTTCACCCACTTTTGACGGTTACCAAAGAAACCACAAAGTATGGCCACCATCCTTGCCTCTGAATAAAGAATCACTAAAGAAATTTACAACTATTGGGTATTCGACTGCAATCAAGGCTCTCTTTGGGTGGATCACTAATTTCATTAGTCGATGAAGGGGGTTCATCTTGTTACAGTTCATAGTAGAGAGGCCATTCAACCCTATATCTTCCTTTGTCTTTATTTGCAAATGCACTACCACAGCAAGAATTTTTCTTTTTTTAGTTTGTTAGAGAAATTAAAATTAGGGATGTAGGAAATCACGACAAAATCAAATATGTAAAAATCTCAAACCCTAACTATAAAATCCAGAATCAAACATGTAACTTCAGAACTGTCGCTGAAGAGTCATGGTCCTGTTTGGGGTGGTTGGAGTTATGGACAGGGGTGGGTGGGAAAGACGATGGTTGGGGGCTGTGGGTTGGAGTTGTTGGTGGATGGGAGAAAAGCAGAGAGAACAAAGGAGAGAGAGAAACCTACTTGGAATCGATGGCGATGTGGCGACTCTCGTGTCAATTTCCAGGGATTGCTGTGAGTGTTTGAGTGAGAAGGGTGAAGAGCGGGAGTGAAGGAGAGTTCCGGATATTGGTGAGGGAGGATATAAAAGAGAAAAGGTTAGAAAGGAAAGCCGAGAAGAAGAGGGGCGGCTGATAAGAGAGAAGAAATTGAGGCTGTAATTTCAAAGCAGATTCTGGAGAGAAGTAGAAAATAAGATAAATTACACTTTACCGCTTTGAATTATAAATTTTTTCACATTATACCAAAAATGTATTAATTTTATTTTATACCAGATAATTGTTGTCTTTTTTTGACGGTAAATGTGAATATAAGTAGTTTGTATTGTCAATTAATAACTGTATACTACACATGTGTAGGTCAAAAATAAAAAAAATACACATCCATGACTTTGTCTTTTTTAAGCTCCAAATTTTCTTTTTCTGACCGATCTTTTTTTTCTTGTCGGTAACTATTTGGTTGCAAAAATGATAAAATAAAATAGTACTAGGCACTTGGTGGAAAGTTCTTTGGTGTTTTCTTCCCTCATTTGATAGATTTTTAAATTTGTCGTTATCTATTACAGTGGTATAAAATAAAATTGATATTTTAAAATACAATGCCAAAAATTTTATGTGTTCCATGAATTATTGCTTATTATAAGTGGTGTCAAGACCAACTTTGAGCAACTCTGAAATTTAATATTTATTGATTGGAGACTGAAAAAGAATATTAAATTATTGAATTAATGACTGGTGAAAGGTCCAACCACTATGCTTCTTGGAAGCTGGCCATTTAAACGTTACCAAACAGGACCTTAAATGTAGGATCGTCAAATATTTTTTGTGAGAGCGTTTGTTTCAATTATTTAATAAAAAGTTGAGAATTGTTTCAAGTATATGTAGTTTGTAATCATGGTTATAACATAACATTATAGTGCTCTCTCTGTCTCCTCGTTATCTTTCTTAACAAGAAGCATTTTTATTGTGCACTCTATCATATAATTGCAATGTAACTCTTACACTAATTTTAGTGTTTGTTTTTCCAAATTTATGTTCGTAGCGTGTACGAAGATTTGACGAAAACAACGGAAGTTAGTACAAGATACCTATGGGACAACGGAAGTTAGTATAAGATATTAATGAGTTTTTGGTTTAATGATACTTCTTGACTTATGAATGTTTTGTCTTATGAGGTCAAAGGCTCAAGTCTCCCTCCCCCTCCCCCTCCCCCTCCCCAAAAAAAATTGTTTAAAAAAAAGTATAAGATGACATTATAATCATTTTCTAAAATTGAGAGTGTATTATGAGTAAATTAATTTTTGAGGGTATAAAATAAAATTTTTTAAATCATTAGCGTGCAAAGTGCGATTCTTCCTTTATTTTAAGGAAGTGTTATATTCCTTGGCAAACACTTTCTTGGTAATTAGGTAGGTTACTCTGCAACTTCCTGGAAGAATAAAGCTCATCCAACTGTATTAGGAATCTGATAAAAAAAAACCTGGATTAGGAAACTTTGCTTAGCTACTTCAATTTATAATATTCGAGGGAAACGAAATAATGGATTTGCAGTATGGAATAAAAGGTATTGGCTGACTCTCCAACTAGAGAAAATATTATATAAAATGGTGATATCACATCATCATCACGGTATAGTGCCACCCATTAATCATAAATTTATATAATAAAGTAGGAGAAAATCTAGGGTTGCCTCTCGGGTATATGGTTCTGCCCCTTGTAATGAAGGTATAATACAGTATTTATAGTGCAATTCCTATCTTCTAAGGGATCTACACCGAGAT
>JAHQCQ010025164.1:0-10765 GCA_023539305.1 Ilex asprella | reverse complement strand
CAATATTTTTTTTAAAATCATTCATATTACACCGTACTTTTAATATCGGTTATCTCTAGTAATATTAAATTTAAAAAATTGTGATTCAAATACATATTATCATTTAGATGAATGAGTTTTATTCACTTTTTTAATATAATCAATTCATTCAAAAAATAATATTCATTTAAAATTTATTTTTTAAATTTTATTTAAATTATATAGTATTTTCAATTTTTCTCTATTTTTTTTCCACTTCTTTTTGCTTTAGTCATTGCTGGTGGCACAAATGATTCCCCCACCTGCTTTCTTTATTACTTTAATTAGCTGGCACTTCTACTTTCTTAGTCAAGTCATTCTTTTATTAATTCCGTTCTTTTCACATTTTTCCACATTCTCTCTCCTCTGTTTTTTTGTCTTTGTACTCTTTTTCAAAACCTCTACCAACAAGACATGACACCAACCAAAATAATTATTTGGCATACTACTTTTTTCATAAACAAAAACTAGTTTTGAGGTGCATTTAAACTTTCCAAAAATAAGTTTACATATTTCAATGTAAAACAGAGTTTTAACTTTATAAGGTCTAAAAGTTTAAGATCAATTTTAAAAACTCACTGAATTAATCATAACAAAATCGAGCATTTTGTGTATCAGGCTTCGGGCCATCAAATAAATTTATTGAAACCTGTTCTATTTAATATTATTGAAGATAATTGCATATGAACGAGTTTATGGTCTACTCTAGTACCATGCGACCTGCTGACTGAGCAGGCTTGGGCCTCCGGTCTTTTTGCACCCCACCAATGTGAATAATGATTCCACTAGTCTTTAATAATCTTGTCTCATAGGATTATACCTCTTGGGAAAATAAAAAATAATCACTTTCTTAAAAGTTTGGATAAATTATAGGATAAAAATAATCACTTTCTTAAAAATAATCACTTTCTTTAATAATCTTGTCTCATAGGATTATACCTCTTGCCTAGCCGGTTGGTGGGAGTGTTCCAAAGTAATCACTTTCTTAAAAGTTTGGATAAATTATACCAATAGTTCTTGAGATTTGTCATTAATGGAACTTTAATTCCTAAAGTTTTAATTCTATCAATTTAGTCCTCAAATTTCACATATTGAACTAATGTCATTCCTCACACTAATTGCCATTTAACATAGTGACAGAAAATAGCATGTGTCAGACACATGATACAATTTAAGGGAATTTATGTCTTTTATGTTTTGCAAAATAAATGAAATAGATGTGGCATTAAAAAAAATGGATTGCTCAGAGATGAGGAACTCTTAGGGATTGTTGGATTGTCGTATTGTAAAAAATGAATTATATTAGATAATACATGTTAATTTCGTATTATTGGGTAAAATAATAAAATTATAAAATAATATGCTTGAATTGAACTATAATACCACCTCCTCATGTGGTATTATGATCGGCTCAATAATACGGATAGAGTGAATCACTTGGATAAGTATTTGAAATAAAACTATATATTATATAAAATATTTTTTACAGTCAAATGCAGTATAAAGCTGAATTAGAGACTCTTAATATATTATGACTCTATCATCCACCCTTTAATATTACAAACAAACAACCTTTTAAAGTTTTTGAAAGTGGATTTGGCTTGGAATCTCTAAACTACTTCTTCTCCAGGTCAACGACACTAAGTTATATGGTTTATCAAAATCTAGGACAAGTACCAACACTAAATTCTCATAACTAAATTATATGGTTAATTAAATTCATACTAAGATTTTTGAAAATTAATAACCAATAAAATATTTTATGAAAAAAATAAGGGTAACATTGGAAGTTAATTAAATATCACTACTTTCTTGTATTTCCTTGTGTTTTTTACAAGAAAAAAACGTTGGTTAATTGTGAGAAAATCTAAGTATGGAAGAAAATTATTTGTTTCATTTTTTTCTATTTCATGCTAACCAAACACATGAAAATTTTTAAAATTTTTCCTTTCTTGTATTTTTTATTATTATCCCGCTAACACAAACAGACCCTAAGTAAAATTCAACTGGTTTTGAATTTTTTGGGTTCTTTTACAACATTTTTTTCTTATTTTGGAATAATTTATTTCATCTAGAGGTAAGGTATATGTTGCCCCACGTGACAATTTTCCTTTACTAATTTAAACCGCAATTAGTACTAGGGATGACATTAGTCCAATATGTGAACTTTGAGGACTAAATTGGCTGAATCAAAATTTTAGGGACTAAAATTGAACTGGTGCCAAACTTCAGGAACCATTGGTGTAATTTACTCTAAAAAGTTTTTGTTATTCAAAGCGATTGTCACATTAGTAGAAACTTTAGGGCATTAAAAATTCTCTTGATTGGTTATACTTTGAAAAAAAGATAATTAAGGTATTATAATGACCAAAACATATTAAAAAAGCTTTTTTTTTTATTCACATCGACTGTGTCATTAGTAAAAACTTTAAGATATTAAAAAAAATATTATTTGGAGCTAATTTATTGACCTAATCAAAAAAAAATTATCAGAGTAATTGTGGGTCCCATCAATAATTTGAATTAGATTAATAAATTATGTCAATGTTATTTTGAGCTAATTTACTAACTTATTCAATATTCATTTCGATCCATTATCAATTCAATGATTATGGATTAAGTTAGTAAATTATATCATTATCGAATCTTATTGAAAAAAAAATATCACAACTTTCTTCCATCTGGTCAACCAACTACAGTACCTCCGAAAAGGGTTAATACAGTCAAGGGAAACAAAATTCTAGTCACTACTCGTGGCTTTCGAGTGGCATCAATTGTGAAGACAATCCCTGAGTCGTTTCATTTGGAAAAATTATCAGAAGAATATTGTTGGTCCATATTCAAAGAAAAAGCATTTACAAATGGAGGACCTCTAATGACTTCAGAATTGGAGGCCATAGGAAGAGAGATTACAAAAAAATGTGATGGTGTGCCATTAGTAGTGAAGGTAACAGGAAGTCTGATGAAGTCCAAGAAAGAAAAACATGAGTGGTTGTCAATTTTAAATGATGGAGTTTGGGGTTTAGTTGGAGGTGAAAACGGGGTCCAACCAATCCTTAAGTTAAGTTTTGATCATTTATCGTCCTCATCTTTAAAACAATGTTTTGCATATTGTTCAATTTTTATCAAGGATTGCCTCATGGAAAAGGATCAACTTATCCAACAATGGATGGCACATGGATTTCTTCAACCACAGGAAGGAAGTAGTGAGTCAATGGAGGATATCGGCAATGATAATTTTCGCATTTTGTTGGAGAATTCCTTATTTCAAGATTTGGAGAGGGATATTTATGACATCATTACACATTGTAAGATGCATGATTTGGTCCACGATCTTGCACAATCTATTTCGAAATCTGAGTGTTTTGCTCTAGAGGCTGGTATGAAAAAAGAGATTCCACGTGTTCGACATTTAGCATTGTACGGTAATGGAGATAAAATTGCTACAATTCAACAAGCAAGTGCTAAAAGGTTGCTTACATTATTTTTGGAGAGTGTTGTACTTGAAATCAAGTTTTCGAACTTTAGATGTTTGCGAGTCATGAACTTTTGTGGGGCTAATGTTGAAGAATTACCAAACTCAATAAGCACATTGGTACATTTAAGGTATCTTGACTTGTTGAAAACTAAAATTACAGTTTTTCTGAAATCTGTTGCCAATCTCTACAATTTACAAACACTAAGAGCATTCGATATCAGGCTCTCTGTGGAGCCCCCAAAAGAATTGAGGAATCTGATTAGCTTAAGACATTTGTATTTTGACGACAATCCAGGACTCCAGATGCCACTTGGGATGGGGAAGTTAACTTGTCTGCAAACTTTACCATTTTTTAAAGTGGGTCAAGATGAAGGCCGTCTAATTGAAGAGCTCGGATCTTTAAAAAACCTTGGGGGCAAGCTAAAGCTAAGCAATCTCGAACACGTGAGTAGTAGAGAGGAAGCTCAAAAGGCACAGTTATCAAGAAAGGAAAACATATACCACCTGACATTTGAATGGAGTCGGCTAAGGGAAGAGAATAACAGTGATGAAGGTGTCTTGGAAGGCCTCCAACCTTCTCCGTACTTAAAAGGCTTAAAGATCTATTCATATGCGGGTAAAAACTTCCCATCATGGATGATGAGGATGGCGGTAAGTATTGATGGTGACGGTGCCTTGTTACCACTCAACAATTTGGTGAATCTTCACTTAACCAATTGCAAAAGATGTGAACAAATCCCAATGCTCGGCCAACTACCGCTTCTTCGGTATCTACATTTGTCTAGAATGGACAATATCAAATGCATAGATGAGTCCTTTTATGGTCGTGATTGCAATCGTTTAGGTACCTGTCATAGTGGGGAAGAAGTAAAGGCATTGTTTCCTTCTTTGAGAACATTCTCATTGTGGAATATGCCCAACCTAGAAGACTGGATGGAGGCAGTAGACGCAAGCACAGTGCCGGTGTTTCCTTGCTTGAATGATTTGAACATTCTTCGTTGTCCTAAGTTGAAAAGTGCTCCAAGTCATTTTCCATGTCTTAAGAAATTGAGTTATGAAATTGTTAATAGTGACAGAGCCTTAGAAAGGATATGCAGCAAAATAACTACTCTGACAACGCTCGACATTCGAAGCGTATCAAAGCTTTCTTCTCTGCCAGATGGGTTGTTGGAGAATAATAAAAGTCTATTGTATTTTCTGATACAAAGCTGCCCCATGTTGACACATGTTCCGCACGTGTGGAATTGGGGTTCCTTTCTCCTTCGATCACTAACAATTAATGGTGCCAAGAAACTTAGCAATTTTCCAGATGGTCTCCAAATGCTTGTGAATCTTAAGAGGTTATGGATTGTAAATTGCCCAGTTCTCAAGTCAATTCTAAGCATCAACGGCCTCACATCCCTCGAAACGTTGCGGGTTGAATCATGTGAGAAATTAACTTGTTTGCCTAGTGGGATACACTGCCTTACCCGCTTAGTCAACTTAAGGGTTGGTCCTTTCTCGGAGAAGCTCAGTTCTTTCCCTAGTCTTGAAGGTGTCCAGCACTTTCAGGCATCCCTTCGTCGCGTAAACTTGTATGGGTGGCCTCATTGGAACTCCATTCCAGAGCAGCTTCGACACTTTACTGTCCTGACCCGTATAAATCTATCTGGATTTGGAGTGGAAGCTTTACCCGATTGGTTTGAGGACATTAGCAACTGTCCCCTCCTAGAGGAAAGATGTGCCAAGGGAATTGGCCCCGAATGGTCCAAGATTGCACATATTCCAGAAATTCGTATAAACAATGTAAGTTTCTTCTTTCAAACAGGATTTTTGTCTTTTCTTGTATTTATATTTAGGAAAAATTATATTACTTTTCCTCTCAAAAATCCCTTAAGTCCTATTATTTTTATTTTATATGAATGAAGTTCTACTCTTGGTAATTTGTTTGAACGAAGTCCAAATTTCATAAATAATATATTTTATTCCAATCCTCTCATTCTCTACAAATATTGGCACCTATAGTATTGGGGATATAACATTAGTTTTCTTCTATTCATATATGCTGTGATTTCTTGTGTTTTAAATTATATATTGCCTACTTGCTAGTTTTATGAAAAAAATAATTATTAATCATTTTTAGAATTGTCGTTATGGGATGCAACAGAGGACTTTGGACTCTACGTATTCTCGATGGAGAAGAGCTTCACGACGAGAACTCTAGTACATTGGGTTTTTAGAATTGCGATTGAAGTGAATATCATTACCTATACAAAAATTGAGCATGCATGTGTTAGTAACAATAGATTCAATAAAAACTCAACATTATTAGTAAAAAAATTAAACAAATTAACCCATATAAAAAGGGATTACAATTGAACCACTCTAGAAAAAACATAAAATTGAGTTAAATTACATTTGTTGCACAACAATAGTGTATTTCTTAGCTCTAGCAATTTTTCAACAAGCAAAAAGTGATAGTAAAGGGGCAAAAAAAACATAATCTCCATAAAAATAAAAATAAAAGCATGTCACCATTGTTGAGCAAGAGAACAAATAAAAATTGAAAACCCCACTGAGATTGTGCCGCTGGCATTGTGACATACTAGAAAGCATGAAAGGATTTTGATAACTAAAAGTTAAGGGTAAAATTGTAATATAATGGCATCAGGACTTTATTGAATAAAATTTTAAAAATAGCACTTCATTGATATAAAATAAAAATGATAGAACTTAATGAATATTTGTAAAAAAAAAATATTTATTGGTAATTTTTCCCTTATTAAAATTTATCTCACAATAAATTCTTCTCTTTGATACAGAGGAAACAATGAAGAAGCTGCTAGGTGTCATTCTTCGTTATGTCATTGTCATTTTTTCCACCCTCTCACTGGGCATCTGTTAGACGACAGGAACTGCGCACTTACGAGAATTCCTAGCTAATTGCTGGATGATCCAAAGAGATCTTAGGCTTTTAGAATTTCATTGAGGTAAGAGATAATCTAGGATGTCAACAGACATGGTCTTCTTGTATTATAAGATTTTATTTATTTATAATCAAGTTTATGTCGAATTTGTACGGGGTATACTTTGTGTTTAGCAAATTCGAATCTTGTTTTACTAAAGTGTATCTGTCACCAACGCACACACAAAAAAATATACTGGGTTGTGACACCATGTCTGTCAATTTATGGGACTTGTTTTTTCTTGGGTGCAATCAAGGCCCATTTCGGTTGATACATGCTTAGACAATGGTTCGATATTTTTCATCCTTATTCACCAGACAATCACTATTCAATTGTAGGTTCTACACATGTTCCTGAAAGGTGATCGGGCACACACTAAAACATATTGGTCGTGTCGGCGTGAAATGGTATAGGGTTATAAAAATGAAATGCTAAAAAGAAAAAGTTGGACTTTGCTAGAGATTGAGGCGATATCACGACGTAGCAAAGCCGTGCCTTGGCAGCACGCCCTGGAAGTCTCCGATCCAACCATGAGACTGGTAACCTTTATTAAGCTTCTTACTTCATTCTAACTGATTATCCCAATCTTATAAATTTTTAGTGAAAGGTATTCTAGTTTCTTACTCTATAATTATTAGTATGTACTGAAATGAATTTTAGTAAGATCGCTGATTCATAATTTTTCGAGATTACATTTTTTTATCAATTCTTGATTTGATAATTATTATAAGGAATTTCTTTAACAGTTATCCTATTATCTATTGCTAGCAAATCTGAGACATCCAAGTATTTTAAAATAGGATTTACTTTATTTCGGATAAACTTTGATGTATTAAGTGCTAGGTTTGCCATAATTTTGCCACAAACTTTTGCAGCTTCTCGGCAAATGGAGGTCGTGGATCATGGAGCCACTGGGGATAGAGGTAATCAAAAGCAATATGGATCTAGAAAATTGATAGGCTTTAAGGAGTGTGGAATAAGAATATTATAGTTTAACCTCTAACTCTATGTAGGATTTGAAATTTAGTTTAAAAGAGTGTAATATGTATTTAACTCTTAATGTAACTTTTGTGATACAACTCTTGTATGGATATTTGCATTACTAAAGGATGGTCTAATCAACTAAAATTGTATCATCTTTGTAGCAAAACTAGCTTATTATTACTTTGTCTTGTGCTACTTTGCAGCGAGGTTCATATTAAGCTTCTACACTCTTGCACTGGCTGCATCTCAAACATGATCAATCAAAATAACCTCAACTGGTGAATTAACATATGAATAAATTACCACGGCCAAATTTCATCCTCTATTGCAGATGTTGTTTGTTTTATAGTCGATCTTAAAGTTATAGTCCCTCATCTACTCTTCTTTGTGTTTGTTTTCTTCAGGTACTAGTACATTTTAGAACTTTTTCATTGGCTATTATGCTATTGTGAGCCATGCTTAACGAGGTTAGGCGAATATAACTAAAAATCCTAAGTTGCCTCTCGCAGAAAGGCCTTTCTTTCGTCTCTTTGCTCTGTTGCCTCCTCCTCTTTGAAAAACTTTCTCAATTTTTCTATGTAGATTTTGTTGTATGGTATTTTGAATCACTACAAGAAATTTGTCTTTTAGCCGCAAAAATTATTGCGGCTAAATGCATAAAAATTGTCATTGTATACTTTAGTGACAATATTTTTATTGTCACTAGGCCGCGGCAATATGTGTGTGGCTAAATCATTTAGCTATGACATTTAATTGTTGCCACTAAAAATAAAATTTTTGACCGCACCATGAAAAATGCCACTAAATGTGAAATTTTTTGCCGCCATAATTATTGTAGCAACTAAACTAAATTTTGCCACTAAAATATATTATATCACCACTAAAAGTCTGATTAAAACTTGACTTTTAGTGACAACAATTAATTGCGGCTAAAAGTATATATTTTACCCACAATTAAAATCACCACTAAAATTTGAAACATGATTTGTTGACAACTTATTGTCGTTACTAATTAATACATTAAAATTATGAACTCACAGTACCTGTGTTGCATGATCTTGTTTATTGATACTTTGCTGGTCATTGTCCTTTATACAAAATGGGTATCTTAATGCGCTTCAATGCAAAATGGAACATTGCACTTTTATATGTATTAGCTATTGTGAGCTTCTTTTAGAGGTTTCCATTGTGTTCTTTAGGTTTATTGGTTTAGCAATAGTTTTTGTGCTCTATGAATTCCCCCTATTTCGGTTTATTGGTTTAGCAATAGTTTTTGTGCTTTATGGATCTATGGAACTCTACGTATCCCCCTATTTCGGTTTATTGGTTTAGCAATTGTTTAACAAGAGTTTCATCGTGTTCATTCGATTTCTTATTCGACTTCCTATCCGAATAATTTGGACAAAATTTGGGTAAAAATACTATACTTGATCATGTCGGGTAGACCAAATAAAAATAAAAATCTTTTGCAAAATATTATATAAGAAGATGAAAAATCATGATTCATACCCGTAGAATTGAGTCAACACCCCCAACTTACAAGTGCCACTCTCTTGCTTAGAGCTTTTTGTGGGAAATGAATCAACACCAGAGGCGGCCGACATAAATGGGGGCCTAGACAAAGATGTCAAATGGGGCTCCTTTAATAATCAACTTATTATTATATATATTAACAAATAGTACCCAATATTGAAATACATAATTTATGAGTTTCAGGCTCTACAAATTAAATTATAATTTTCTTTTATCACAATAAATTACAAACCTCATGTATGTAATTTATGTGCTATTTTCTAGCACAATAAAACTTTAATGTACTTCAGGTAATTTATTTTTAATATTCTTCAGGAACATAAATTATATTACTTTTTTTTATACTACATGTGCATAATTTATTCAAATTACTTTATGTACGACGAGTACATAATTTATGTGTTTCAAACACTGATTCATATATAATAACAAATTAACGGTAGAATAACAAAAATTCACATCATGTTTTAACATAGCATATATGTTGTTTAAATTAAAACGAATATATTTATATTATCCGATTTTAGCTTTCAAATAAAGGAGATTACTCAGCACAATAGTAATCAGTCATCTCAAGACTAATGCTAATAGCGTGTTATAAAACTAACAATTTATTATAAATGCAAATATCTAATTCAAAAACAAATAGAGAGAATACAGGCATATTTCAACACCGTCAGTGGAGAAGTTGAGGGCAAAGTATTCAATAAAGTAATGACAGTGTGCATCCACCCACGTGCCAAAGCAAAGTTTTCAACAATTCACACATAATTCTCAAGGTGGGTGTGTTTCTTTCTTTATTTTGTCTTTTTACTCCTTTTCAAAACTTATGCAACTTTCCAACCACAGACGAGACAGAGACACCCAAATATCTATATAATAAGATAGTTAATTTTTTAAATTTTATTTTCATATATTTTTTTTGCTCATTTTTATCATATTAATTTTTTTGGCTATGAGTTGAATTATTTAATTTAGACATTATTCATATACGATAATATATACATGCTGTCATTTTTTGAGACAATGTATTTTGAGAAAATTGTCAATTTTTTTTTAAAATATTATTGGTACAAATTAATTTTAGAAGGATCGATTATTTAGGTGCTTAAATTTATAAGTGATGGCTTGTTATAATTATTTGACTTTTTTTTTTAATAAAACTTAAACTGATTTTGAGGTCTATTTAAAATATCCAAGAATAAATTTACATAATTAGATGTAAATCAAAGTTTAACGTCATAGGTGATTACGTATTTTGGTACGAGTCATTACAGAATGTGAACCAAGCTAAAATATTACCGCAATATGTCAATTTTAGATCAATTCTAAATTTTCTCGGAACTAATCCTAAAGAATTTATATTGATTTAATTTTTTTTTTTGAATTGATTCTTTTAAATCGTACCTTAATATGTTTATTCATTTAAATCAATGATTTTGATTGTACTATTCTTTATTAATCTTGTCTCATGGGATTAAACCCTTTGAAAAAAAAAAGTAGATAACCGGTTGGAGGGAATCTTCCAAGTTAATTACTTTCGCTTGATTTATTTTTACTTTAAAAACACATTAAGAGTAACTCATGCCTGAAGGTACGATGTAATATAAATAATTTTTAGATTGATGTAAATAACTAGGGGTGTCCATGGGCCGGATTACCCACGGGTCCCGTTACTCGGCCCGAAACCCGATAGACCCGATAATTGGCCCGCCCGAGCCCGAGCCCAATATCCTTTAAAAAAGGGCTTGGGTTTACCCCCAAACCCATTACTCGGCCCGAAGCCCGAGCCCGGCCCAAATACCCG
>JAHQCQ010025163.1:0-10772 GCA_023539305.1 Ilex asprella | reverse complement strand
GTATTGTCTTGTAAAGTTCCACAGACATCTTCAAATTCTTTCATATGAACATAAGGGTTTTCATCTTCTAAACCATGGAACTGTGGTAGTAGTTGGATTGTTCCTGGTTTAATATTGAGATTTAAAGCGTCTGTTGGAAAGGAAAAACAAGATGGGACATTAGTTCTTGTAGGATGTAGATATTCTTTTAACGGTCGGGCATTTTGAACAACTTCTTGTTCTCTAGCCTGTTCCTCTCTAGGTACGTTTTGAGCCATACTTAAATTAAATGATTCTTGTGTAGAGTTAGATGAGGATGAAGATGAAGGAGAGGATTGATTTACTGATCCTACTGATGAATGCACAGACATAGACTATTGAAAATAAAAAAAAACAACAAACTAGAAACATATAAGAAACACACAAATATATAAAATAATATTATATATGTTTTTTTTTCAAATTTTTATTTTTATTATTATTATTATTATTACTATAACTCCCCGGCAACGGCGCCAAAAACTTGATTCGCACTTTTTGTGTCTGAATTATATTATAATATCACACCCAAGTATAGGTGGTCGAATTGTAGTTTTCTCGATTTTTAAGTCCAAGTATCGATCCCACGAAGAGTTAAGTTATTAAAAAAAATAAATAAATAAAATAAAATAAAATAAAAACTAAAAACGATTAAGTGATTTGTTTGGAGTAGTTTGATATTTTATTGTTTGTGGTGTGAGCTTAGTCTAATTAACTAGTTTTAAAATAAAAGGCAGACGAAGGTAAAGTGCAGATATAATAAAGTGCGTAAATAAAGCAGATTAATTGACAGAAATATAAAATATATCCTTCAGTTTAAGGATCCCATATGCTTTATATTGGTCTTGTTACGGAATTGCTACCACACAACAATCAACTTTCATTTTACTGGAAAGTCAATCGGTAGGTCTGATGTACATAAATCAGCACACAGTAGCTTATTAAGCTATTGTGAAGGTAATATATTATAACACAGCTACTTATTAGGCTACGCTGGATTATAGATGTTCCAATTGACTAATTCGAGTAAAACCCGCAGGTGGTATAGACGATCTTCCAGCAACTTTTCAGGTCGGCTGGTGGTAGTTAATCATAATACATCAACTTGTCAGGTTAGCTGTATTTAGATACGTCACCCAGAAAGTCAAGCCACTCAAACGGAATACTTGAATTATTCAATAGATCATCTTGGAATATATATATTGACAGTAGAACTTCCTTAACGTTCCAGTGGAGGACTAGCCATACCGATAGGATCACCGGGGTTATCCTAGCAGGCAATATTTTTATATATAGTAATATCATGCGTCAGTGGAACTTCCTCAGCGTTCCAGTGGATGCAGAGCCATACCGATAGGATCACCGGGGTTATTCCAGCTGGCATGTCTTCTATATAATAAACGTATAGATAAAACATCAGCAATTCCATAAACACACCAATATTGTACATATGTTTCCCTCGCACCGGAGGATATGCGGAACTACTCACGCTCCATTGCTATAGATGAGCAAGGAGTGATAGCAGTTAACATTCCAAAAATTAAAGTACAGAATTTGGACTACAAAATAACATGGACCGGAACGTGTTTTCATGTGGTATCTCTTTTTCTCTCTTTGTATGGTATCTTGGGAGCTCTCAGTATTTCGTTTCTGGAGGAGGTTCTGTAGCTCACCCGGCCTGCATGCAGAGGAGGAGGAAGCCTATATTTATAGGCAAAACTGGAAGCAGGAGAGGAAGAGATTTGCATTGCCGCCTCAAGAGGACCGTCCGGACGGTGGCAGTGCCGTCCGGGCGGTGATGCAAGTGGATTTGCAACTTGCAAGGCTTCTGACTTGATTTATTATACTTTAGCCTCCTAGTTTTCCTTTTTCTTGACATTTCACCCTTCATCTTTGGTTTTTTCTGCATTTATCCTGCAACTTTAGATAAAAACTGTTAAAACGAATAATTCCCGTAATAACCCTAATTCACTTTAATTACTACTTTTTAGTGCGGTAATTCTACTAATTCGAATTTTTTAATACTTCTAATTTACACCGAATTGATGTTAATCACTAGGGATAGTGTCAAAAGAAAGGGCAATAAGGCAAGGGGAATGAAATGATATAGAATGGAATGCGTATGCACAAAAATGCTCCCCAATCGCAAGGAGACTTTCGTGTGTCGTGTGATACTTGAAAGAGTATTCCAAGGTCGTATCCACAGCGAAGGAAGTGTGTCAAGTTTGAAGTGATTTGGTGAAACACGGAAATGTAAAAATATTTTGTCTTGCGATTTGATTGGTGAAGTGTGAGCTAATGAGAATCTAATAGGAAACAAGTGTTGGCAAGTCCAAGAGGTTACTCCAATGGGTATGTCACCTCAACTCAACCCACTCCTCCGATTGGGTATGAATGAATGTTTGATTCACGGAATGCTGGGGATGATATCGGTGAGTATCTAAGCATAAACCGTGACTAGACCTACGGTTTATCAAAGTCTCATCGAATCACCCACCTTCAATCTGGTCAAAATAAACCATTTGACTCTAAAGGGAGGGTGGAGAAAGAGTTGAGATGGTGTGCCCAAAGAGAGATCCCCCTTGGTCTTGCCAACTAGAAAATTTAGCTATTCATACTTGAAATGAGAATGACTATGTAATGAAGATGCATTGTAATGAAATGAAGTTCTAGAGTAACTAAATGCAATAACTCACAAGCTAAGTTTGAAAAAGATGAAAACCCATTTTGAATCGATAAAAAAAGAAGAACTAGAAAACATTAATGGTAAAGCATTGAAATGAGCATTAAACTAGGAACCAACATAAATGAACTAGCATTCATAGCATTCAAAGAAGTTCTCAAGATCCTGACAAAACATTCCAAGCTAAAACAATGGAGAATACATGAAAAACGTCACTTTCTCTCTCTAGAATCCACTATTCATCTTCTTCTCCCCCAGAGCTTCTCTCTCTATATTTCATACAATTCAAAATATAATAATACATTCCAACCCCTCTTTCTGGAGAAGTAAGCAGCTCCCCTCCAAAATCGTACAAGAGAGCATGGCTGACCCTCTGGAGGTGGCAGTCAACCAAAGGGGGTAGGGGGCAGCTAGGGCCAGACCCATGTCAGGGGCTGTTTTTACCCTTCTTTCTCATCCTTCATTAAATGTTGTAGCTTCAGGGTTCAAGGGGAGGAGAGGGCACGCTGATCAGTATCCTGGGTGTGTCAGAAAAGTGGTGGAGTCGCACTGGTGGGGCCCTCAAAACAGCTGAGCAGATCTGTAGAATTTGGGCACGTCAGGAACGTGATACCGGTACATGGTACCGGTACCATATGGTACCGGTACCCTTATTCCAGTAGGTTTTGGGTACCGGTACCTGGTACCGGTACATTCTGCTTCCTTATCTGCAACTCTTGATTTCTTTGCTCCCGAGCTATCTTCAACCTATCTTTTCAATTCCCTTCAACCCAAGAGGTGTGGGAGGGTCTTTAAAACAATGATTGTCTCTATTCAACTGCAAGTACAACCACATGGCGTTAAGACTTCAATTATCATACTTTATATCATTTAAAGCTTAAAAGCACACAAAATGAGTTGATTAGCATCTCAGAATATACAAAGTTGTGTGCTAATCAATGATTTGATTTAATATATTGATATTCTCACAACCCTAATTTTAAACGTTAAAATTACTTTTTAAATGGGTTACTGGGAGTATAATATATTAATTGGACTAATAATGATAAATGACAAGAATTAATTTTTGATGTGTATGAGATGCATGTATGTATGATGAGGCAATTAGACCATTGAAAGCCCCTCCACAAGATATTAAGTTGCAACAAAGAGACATTATGAATGTCTTATTGTGGTCTTCCGCCCTTGTAAGTATGTTAAGGATTTTTTACCGTGATTAGTCGGCTACAGATATGTGGAAACTATTCATTTTTTAGAATCTTTAATAACTGATTCAAGCATATGATGTTATGAGGTAGGATGCCTGTAAGTTTCAAGATACTATTATATGAGGAGCTTATTGGTCATAAACGCCTACACTTGTATAAATGGTGAGTGTGACTTAACTAGGGTAAATGGGCCAAGATGCTATTATGTGAGGTTCATTTATGCTAGAGACCCAAGGATGATTGAAAATTGCATAAGATGCATTAGGTAAGAGTTACCTACTCATTAAGGATTAGTATAATCAAGATGCTATTATGTGAGGTTATATTAATTTAAAGTGGGACCCCAATCCCCACTAGGAATAAAAATTCCCTAGTTACATTGGAGTGTGTATGAGATTTGAGAAATAGTGGGAGGTATCATTGTGATTTAAAGACCCAATCTAATGGTTTGAAATAAAATCGCAAATTCTAGATGTTTTATTTGATCACCAATAGCAAGTCTTAACCTTTTATCCAGAATTATTATTTTTCATTGTCTGACTGACTTTAACTTCCTAGATTCGAAACAAAACTTGAGAATTGTTTTCATTTTAGAAAATAATGAAAATACCAATGAAAAATGTTTCCATGAGGCAAAGATGGGTATTGTGAATATCTCACTTCCATTAAGGACATGCCTTCAAAAGGTATATTTAACATATTCTTTATTGAAACTAGTTTGTCAATTGGTTTTGATTTAATTTAGGTATTAGATACCACATCTAGTTCTTACATATATATTTGATTGTATGAACTAAAGGAAATCAGAAAGGTTAGCAGTGGAGAAGTGTCCCTTCGAGTGGGAAATGAAACAAGTGTTGTTGCATTAACTGTGGAGACATGCTACTTATCATTGCCATTTGGAATTGTTTTAGCTTTTAGAAACCATTTATTTATGCCTAATATGGTAAGGAGCACATATCAATTTCATCACAATATAAGAGGGGTTATAGATTCACTTTTCAAGTAAAATATTTTGTTCATTTGCTTATAATTCCAATTTGATTGGTTTCGGTAAATTCTTCAATGGTCTCTATTTCTTAAACAAGAATAGCAATATAAATAATATTGAACAGAATGATACGAATGTCATCACTTATAAAAGACCTAGAGATGATAAGAATCCTAATTATATGCAGCATATCAGATTAGGACTTATTAGTGAGGATGAGATATGAATGTTGGTTAATAATGGACAATTAGGTCCATGGGCTTATAATGCCCATTTAAAATTTGAATCTTGTCTCATGGGTAAGATGACTAAAATACCATTTGTAAGACAAAGTGAAAGAGCTGGATATATTAAGATTAATACATAGTGATATATTCAGACTACTATTCATGGTTAGAGTAAGTGCACTTGATGAAGTAGAAAAACAAACAAGCAAAAGTATTAAAACTCTTTGATCAGGTCGAGGAGGTGAATACTTAAATGCTGAATTTTTGGATTATATCACATAATGACATTCTATCACAGTGGACTCCTTCTCCAACACCACAACTTAACGGTGTTTCTAAAAATAGAAATTGAACACTATTTGATATTGTTTGATCAATGATGAGTTACACTGACTTAATAATCTCCTTTTGGGGATTTTCCCTAGAGACCGCCGCATACCACTTAAATAGGGTACTTTCCAAATTTGCCCCTAAGACACCATATGAGATATGGTATGAGAAGAATCCAAGTCTTAAACATGTTAAGATTTGGGGTTCTCCATCACATGCTAAGAAACATGATATGATCAATTTTGGAAGCTATGACCAATAGATGTAGGTTTGAGGAAAATCTTAAAGAAGAATCTTTAGGATATTATTTCAATCTTCATAATAAACAAAATTATTTGTTAGCTAGTTTGCTACTCTCTTGAAAAAGAGTTTATTCAAGATGAAGGCATAACAAGAAGGATAGAACTTGAGAAAATGTCCTCAGAACCACAAAGAGTTACCAATCAGCCTAAATACCCTATTGACATAAAACCTAGTACTACACAAGCTCTGTGGAAATCTTTTAAGATACCACACCACCTTAAAGATATTGGAATCTCCAACAAGGTGATAAGGAAGTCTTTATTGGTTATAATGATCATTAAAGTGATCTTATAAATTACATAGAGACGATGTCAGACATCAACTCGAAAAAATGGCAAAATGTCATGAAATCATAGATGGATTCTAGATACTTCAACCAAGCCTAGACTTTTGCATACTGATTGATGTTAAAATCTCACCTCCGCTAACCCCTAAATACTATCCCTCAAACTATGCAATGCATGTGCGAAGGGAAGGATTTCTTCCCCTTGGGATAGTGTCAAAAGAAAGGGCAAGGAGGAATGGAAATGGGATGATGTAAGTGTGTAGTGTTTATGCACAAAAATGCTCCCCAATCGCAAGGAGACTTGTGCGGGTTGTGTTTTACTTGGAAAAGTATTACAAGGTCGTATCCATGAGGAAGGAAGTAAATCAAGATGGAAGTGATTTGGTGAAAATGAAAGTAAAAAAATCTTTGTTCTTTTGAGAGTTGTTTGGTGAAGTGTGTGCTAATGAAAATGTTATGAGAAAAACAAGTGTTGACAATTCCAAGAGGTCACTCAACTCGGTATACAATCACAACTCAAACCATTCTTGCGATCGAGCGTAAATGAACGATTGATTCGTGGGAAGCCGAGGATGAGGCCGGTGAGTATCTATGCATAAACCGTGACTAGGCCAACTGTTTATCAACGATTCACCAAATCATCCACCTTCAACCTAGACAAATCGAACCATTGGTCTTTGAAGGGAGGAATAAAAATGAGTTGAAACCTATACCCAAGTGGAGGTTCCCCTTTGGTCTTGCCAACTAAAGGATTTAGCTACTCATACTTGAAATGAAAATAACAATGGAAAGGAAGTGCATTGTAATGAAATGAAGATCTAAAGTAACTAAATTTAATAACTTCTAATCTAGAAATGAAAGGGATGAAAAACCAAATTTTTAGATCTAATGAAACATGAAGAACTTAAAACATTAATGGTGGAGCATTAATGAGAGCATTAAACTAAGAACTAACATCAAGAACTAGCATTAATGACATTAAATGAAGTTCTAGAAATCCTTACAAGGGATTACAAGCCAATGCAATGGAAAATACATGAAACACGCAACTTTCTCTCTCTAGAAAACTACTATTCATCTTCTTCTCCACTTGGAGCTTCTCTCTCGATATTATAATACCATCTACCAACCATCTCTCCTTGTACTCTTGGCTCCATAACATGCCTCCCAAGTCTAGGGTGGCCCTAGGGTGCCTCTTCCATCCAGGGGTTGCAGAAGGCATGGCCTGAACAGGGGTGTACAGAGCTTGTCTGCACACCCAGCTCCTTCCTCACTCTCTCTCTTCATTGATGAGCCAAGCTACAACACATCTAATCCATGGTGTGAACAAGGTGAATAGTATTGTGGGCGTGTCAGGGGAGTAAGAGAGAGTTGATGGTGGGGTCCGCAAAGTGACAGGGTTTCTGTTGCAGAGATGCTGAAAAAAAATCGACAGACCGTACCGGTACAACGTACTGGTACCTCGAACTCCAGTAGCATTTGCATACCGGTCCAGTAGTCTTTGTGTACCGGTGTACGCAAAGGCTACTGGAGTTCGAGGTACTGGTACATTATACCGGTACAGTCTCTGCTATTTTTGCTGTTTCTATTGCATTTGTCATCATTAAGCTATTCAATTCTCATTCTTTCACCCCCTTATTTGTCCATCTTTGTTGAAATGCTAAAGAACGTTTTGTTTAACACCATTTATCTGCAAAAACTAAATATCATCATTAATAACTCGACATGTATAATTTCCCTCATTAGCATCATAAAGACAGTTAATTCATAGACGATTAGCACCTATAACTATGCAATACTTTGTGATAATCACACCCCCCAACTTAAGTTTTGCTAGTCCCTAGTAAACACATTATTTATAGCACAACACAAAACATCATTTTGCATACACATTCCATTCAACATCCATTCAACCAAATAGTTTTAACAGTAAAAATCATAACACAATTCACAACATTAACACAAGCACAATTTATCAAACTATGTTTTTTCATAAATACGTCATTGAGTTGGAGTACACAAAGTAGGACATTTAAAATAGACAAAATAGCCTACACTCTTTTCTAACATACCCCTCAATCCAACAAGACATAAAAAGAAAACTAAACACAATCTTAATCTTCATCACCCTCCTCCTCCTCCTCCTCCTCATCATCATCATCATCATCATTCTTTTCTTCATCATCATCTGGCCTCGATGTTGAAGGACCAGCAGCAGAAGTGCCACCCACAGGAGCAGGGGATCCACCAGGGATGGGCCTCCCAGGGAAAGTATGCATGTAAAGCTCTTTTATTATGGCCATCATTCCCTGCATTGATCCTTCCAATGCGTCAAGGTGCTAGTCTGTTGAGCGTCTTGGCATCGATGTGAATGGCCTAGTGGGAGCAGTGGGCAACATGTCATCCAAGTCAGCCTCCATTTTAGCTCGTTTTGCTCGACTCATGACCTTCCTTTTCTTGCTGCTAGTTTTACCTATAGCTCCAGTCTCAGGAGGGGTAATCTTATCAAAAGAAAAACCCTTGACCTTAAAGTGCTTGCACATTCGGGTCACCAGACTCCCGTATGGAAAGTTGGTCATTGGTTTCACAGTTGCAGTAAAATCTTTCATCACCTCTTAAATTATTAACGAAAAATTAATTGTTTTCTCCGACATCACTGCATCCAGAAGAGCTAACTTCTCCATGTTTGGCTTCTTTTCTACAGCCCGTGGGAGAAGGTTATAGTGGAAAAGCTTGTTCAACAACCCATACACATGCTTCGAACCCCCACTATTCACCGTTCCCCTATAAGATGACGGATCCTCATACATCAAAGCCACAAACTCGGCCTTAGTCTTTGGCTTGTCCACATTATGAGGGTAGACAGGTAGGAAAGGTGGTGGCCTCTGATAGTCTCCAAGAAGGGTAGCAATAGTCTCCAAGAAGGGTAGCAATGACGTCCGGGGTGACCTCAAACACCTTACCCCACACGTTTGCTTTCAATGTCTCCCCGTGCTGCACTGTCACCACCTTGCGTGATTGGTAGAATTCTCTACGCAGGGCTAGGTTATACCCCTCCACTGGTTCAAACCAGAACCGCATCGCATGTTGTTCAACGATTTTCACCACCTCATGTCGTGGGGTGAGTGAAATGAAATCCAAATAGCGCTCACAGGTGACGCCCTTGTCCCCAATAAACCGGAGACGTGCAGTAATCCTCGCTCGCTTCCTTTGCTCCTCGGGATCCAAGCTTGGTCCCTCACCGCTTCTCTTGTGTCCACTCGACTCAGCTGGTGGAGGTAACTTGGACCGCGCCCTCTTGGTGCGGGCCATGGAATGCAACAGTGCCCACACCGAGAGAACCTCAAAGAGAAGCCACAAACGACCCTCAACTGAGTCTAGTGGCTCGAGTACAACACCTAATTGACAGGCCATGTAAATTTGCTTGAAAAGAAAATAGGGATTTGGAGAATTTGGGGAATTCGACAGGAAGGGTTTTGGCGAGGGGAGCCCTAGAAGTTGGCAGAACAAAGGAGATGATCTAGGGTTTAAGGAAGGAGAAAGAGGGAAAAAGCTTGGGGGTTTTTGAGTGAGGGAAAGGGAAAGCAAGGGTTGAGTGTTTAGGTGGGAAATGAAATGTATCTAACGATTTAAAATAAAAAGCCCTAATTTTTTTTTCTCGGTTTAGCAGACCGTACCGGTACAGCGTACTGGTACCTCAAACTCCAATAGCCTTTGCGTGCCGGTACAGTCTCTACTGTTTTGGCTGCAAAATTCCTGCTGAGTTCTTCTGACCACACTATTTTAACTAAGGACCTCCCTAGACACTTTCACACACTCCTAATAACCATTACTCCATTCCAACAATGCACTCCTAAAAACCACAATTCGAACCATCATGCTTAAATTAATGTTGAAATTGTATAGTGATTTAAACCTTTGATGCAATCAACCTATAGGGCATGAATTTCTAACTCAATTATCAAAATAGTCGTCCATAATGCACATCATAAAGATTATAAACAAAACATTCCCAAATCATGTCCAATATCATCAACTTGATCAATATTCCCCCATTCCACTAGAATGGATTGTCCAATACATTTCTCAGATGACTGAACTGAGCAAACATGAGCAAAACCATAGTCTTAGATACTAGACTAAAATATGCACCTTAGCAAAACCACAGACGGAGACCCTTAGAATTCAAGGTGGGAGATTACGTATTTCTCAAGGTGTCAACCAAGAAGGGCGTGTTTCGATTTGGCAAGAAGGGAAAGTTAGCGCCCAGATATACCGGGCCATTTGAAGTGATCAAAGTGGTGGGCAAAACGGCGTATCAGTTGCGGTTACCAGCTTAGTTGTCTGGGGTACACGACGTGTTTCACGTTTCAATGTTACGTAAATGTCGATCGGATACAACGCGAGTCGTGGACTTGGAAGATATAGAGGTTCAAGATGGAGCAACGTATGAAGAACAACCGGTGAGGATTCTCGACGCCAAAGAGAAGGTACTCCGCAACAAAGTCATTCGACTAGTGAAGGTATTGTGGCTACACCATGGAGTGGAGGAAGCTACATGGGAACCGGAACAAGAAATGCGGGAGAAGTATCCATATGTGTTCGCTACTTGAGGTAAGTTTCGAGGACGAAACTTTCTTCAAGGGGGTGGATTTTAAAACCCCATAGTTTCTTTTATATATGTATATAAATATATAGAAACTACTTGTGGTAAAAGTGTGGATAG